>NDGM011065153.1:0-29439 GCA_002564305.1 Octomys mimax
CTTTGCTGAGCTTGTTCCAAGTAGGTGCTTTAGACCACTGAGCCATCTCGCCAGCCCCTGGGGAAGGTTTTAAGAGAAATAACATTTGAGTTGATAAATGGAGAGAATTTATCACATTAAAAAGGACGCTACTTCAAGACCCAGGATATAAATCTGGACAAAAGCACAGATGTGAAAGGGAGGCATTCACACATTACTTCTACATCTCAGTTTGAGTCCAACAGTTTTTTGCAGTAGACTTGATGACTGTGCATTCATTTACAACACTTATTAAGAAACATATAGAATATGCTAGGCACTATGGTAGGCAATGGGAAACAAATGAGTTAAAAGGAGAAATAATTATGAAATGATAAATTCTACTGTAGAGGAATTATTTGAGGCCAAGCTCCTGGATAAAATTTTAGTTTCTTTACATAATACTATGTGACTCTGGGGAAATTAATTTAACATCTCTGAGTCTCAATTTTCTCACCAATAAAATAGGAAGAACAATGGTAAAAAATGCTACATCTTCCTGTGTCATTGTGTGTTTGCATGTGTGTGTTGTATTACATGTGAATGGACCTAGTTAAATGTCAATGCGTAAGGTTACTATTATGGATTGGGAGCAAAATTGCTTTTAGTAGGAAGTGGGCAGGACATGTGAAAGTGGATAGAGCAGACCTTAAACATAATCATAATTACTGGGGAATATGTATGTAGAACCAAGAACAAAGTTATTTTCCTCTTCTAGTCACCAGTTGGTCACCTTGAGTAGCTTATTTGTAGTCCAATTTTCTAGACTCTGGGCAAGTTTATATTACATACAGCAAGTGCATACAGCAAGTGCCTGGGTCCCAGGCTCCAGACCTAGATATGAGCCACGCCTTCAGGGAGAACACACTCACACCAGAGAAGGGGGTAGGAGAGAATCCAAACAAGAGTAGGCAGAGGAAAGACTGAGGAGACTTTCTGTGGGAAGCTGGCAAAACCAGTGAGTCTTAAAGCTTAAGTACATTTTAATCAAGTGGAAGAAGAGAGTGAGGGGGAAGGTGATATTAATCTTTCTTCAGGAAGAGGGAACAGCTTATATAAATACAAGGAGACCCAAGAGAACAAGCACCATTGGGGTTCCTGCAAATAACTCCAAATGGTGGAAGCAGAGGGTTCTATGGACAAAGAAATAGACTAAGCACTCTCTCTCCAGTGCCCTAAGAAGAGTTTAGAATGCATCCCATGAGCTGGGAGGACCCATCAAACTGTTTTGGTTCACTTTTATCACTGCAGTTCCCAAAGATTTTGTCTTATTTTCTTTCAATATTTCTTTTCTTTTTTTAAACAATTATGGGACTTTTTTTTTTCTTTTCCCAGTACTAAGGATTGAACTCAGAACCTTGCACTTGCCAGGCAGGCACCTATTCTACTGAGCTATCTCTCCAGCCCCTCTTTCAATATTTCTTTTGTACATTTTTCTTATGGAAAATTCCCTCTGGCTACAATTAGGGAAAACAATGAGAAAGCACAAGTCTGGTTATGGGAAAACCCACGGGAGAAATGAGCTGCAATGAGCAACCAAAGTAAGGGAGTGGCCCTAGGGAAAGGGAAGAGAGGGGCAGGGTTCAATAAACTTGAGAAAGTGAATCTTTGTTGGTTCAGGCAATGAACCACAGAAAGTCTTTGAGTTGTTCACTTGGGTAAAAAAGTAGATGGTGCTACACTGACTTGGAAATGAGAAACAAATTTGGGAGAAATGATTCTGTGGGTCACTTTGAATGGATCGCTCAGTGTGATCCATTGACTGTGTTTCAAATGATCTATCTGTAACATAAACGTCTGTGAAACCTGCCCTATGGCTTTTAAAGGTGGCTAAGTGATGATCTTCTAAACTAAGAGGGTACACATTTTCATAAACTAGTCAAAATGTGTCTTGTTCATGCAAAATATACACTGGTTTGTAATAATATTGTAAGAATGGAGTTGAATTATATTTATCCACATACAGTAATGGAAACAACTATTCAATGGTTGCTAAATACAGAAATTTTATTAATTAGTAGTACTTATATCTGAACATTAGTGTGCTTAATATGCTTGGAAAACCACATTCCATTAAGTAACCAATTTTTCTTTAAAATCTTATTTACATTATCTGTTGCAGACACCTCCCTACCTCTTTTCTGAACAATGGCTACACTGTTCAGAATACACTAAAACCGCTAGAGAGTACTTACAATGTGTCAGGCAATGTTCCCAGCAGTTCCCCTGAGATCTTAAACCTCAAAACTCTAGGGAAAATGTAGAAATTATTAACCATGACCACTGCATAGATGAGAATACTGAGGCAAAAAGGGGAAAGTACCTTGCCAAAGTCGAGTTAATACATACAGAGCAGAGCCACAATGCACATCCACGTCCTGCTTCCAAAGCCCTCACTATGCAGCTTTCTAATTTTACTTTGGGAATTATTAAAATATTTATGATAGTGAGGATGGCTCCATAGAAAGCTGATTTAATTATCAATTATCTACTATAACTGTTTAACTGTAACTGTGCTCCAATACTGTGCTTACCTTTGATTTCAGAAGAGGTCATTTTGTAAACTGAGTATTTTGTTAAGCTGAAGAATTTCAGGTGAAGCTTGAGATGACCTTCACTGGAATAATGTTTTCTGACTGTCGGAATGAGGAATTTCCATTGGATCAATAAAAGTAATTTGTTAGAACACCAAGAGAATGGTTCTTAGTGTACATCCTTAACATATTTACTGGATATCTATTAAGGCAGAAAATTAGTACTAGTTAATAATTTCCTTCTTTTTATTTGCTTCTCTATATTTATCAAATTCCATTTTCAATTATTTGTTCCAAAAATTAATTCTAATTGCTTCACACACAAGGATTCATTTCCAAGGAAAACCCAGGACAGCATGAAAGTTAAACTTGTTCCCATGGTTTAAAAAATAATTTCAAGTAAGAGCCTTTTTGAAAATTATAATTTTCAAGTGAATGGACTTAAATTCTGTGTAGCAACATAGCCAGCCAAAGAATATCTCCCTTCACAAAAGGATCAGTGAATCCCCAGGAGAGTGATTCGACAAGGCAGTCTTCAGGAGGGGCCTGTGGCAAAGAGCATCTCACAGATCTGGTATCTGTACTATTGTTTCAGCTGTGCTTAGTCCGCCCTTCACTGATACTTCTCATGCAGTTTCCCCATCAAGTCTAGTGGGTTTTTTAATAGAGGAAGCAAGGCGCATGGCTGTTGAAGGAGTAAAATACAGGGTGTGGGCTACCCTGGGAATTGGACGGTAGCTTAGGAATCCTTCCAGGCTTCTCCCCTCTTCATTATCTTTGGCTCTTTCAATGACATATCCTCTGGGCCTCCCAGAGAATATTTGGATTGATGTGAGTCAGGAGATAAGAAGCCACAGCTGCAACTACTTCCACGTTCTCCATATTCCCCCACCATTCAGGCTGGTTGAAGCTGCACTAGTTTCAGTCCTGCAAACCCAAGCAGTCTGCTGTGCTTTTTTGTGAAGCTGAGCCAGCTCAGAGGTGCTACCTCTCACACTTGGCCTCCTGTCTTCATGCCTCTTCCTCTATTCCTTCATTCTTGATTCCCTGGGATTACACTCTTCAATAAGTCATTAGCACATGTATTTTACCTTTGGTTCTGTTCTGGGGAAGTTTATCCCTTAGTCATCTTACTTCTCACAAGGTTCTTAAAGTAAACTCCTTTTGCTTAACATTCTGGCTTCAAGGAACTCTGCATACTTCTTCCGTTACCTACACAATGTAGGTAACTCTTTCACTATTTTTACTACTCTTATTTTTCACTACTCTTTCACTATTTTTAACTACCGCTCATGCATAACACAGACTATATCTTCATGGCTGCTATTTCTAGCTTACTATATTTTATTACATTTCTATATACTCATCTCTTCCCTCGCTAACTAAACCACAAACCCTGAGATAGGAACCATATCTTTTTGTATTTTGACATCCACTTGGAATAATTGATGAGGAGCTAGATGTTGAAAAACACCAACACATGAATAAATTAGAACATGTTACTTGATTATAAAAGTTATGAACAAGTGACTGTGTGTTTGTCTTGCATTAAACAAGGCTACTTCTGAAATTAATCAGTGAGCTGAAGTGCTGCTGAAAAATACTCATGGGCAGTAAAGAGGAAAGATGTTCCCAACAGAAAGCAGCAATAGGGAGAACTTAAAACATCTCCTAAGGCTTTCTCCTAGGGGATCCCTGTTTTAACTCAAATATACCATTTGACAGTCATTATATAATAAATTTGACTATTAAAAATCTCTGTAAGATATTTTATTGATAATGTAAAAGTTCAACGGTTCCTATTAATCATCTGTTCTACTACAATACATTATAACACCTCAATTCATATGATGCAATGATTACAGGCCTTTAGAAATTGTATTCTCTTTTTTTCTCACCAAAGCTTCCTAGACAGGTAAGACCAGACAGAGTCACTGCCCCATTTGATTACTATGGGGGAAAAGAGGGTGAGATTTTTAATGAGCCTAAAGTCACAAGATTAATAAGGTTCTACTTAGATGCATACTCATCTATACTGCTAGTCCAGAGTCTTGTTAAATTTTCCCCTGCTAATATTTAATAAAGCAAGTCATTGTGATCAATGGAAAAGTGTGAATTCCTTTTTAAAAAATCTTTTATTTATTTATTTGGTATAGGGTCTTGCTACGCAGCTTGGACTCACAATGATCCTCCTGTTTCAGGCTCCCCAGTGCTACAATGACAGGTGTGTACCACCAAGCCCAGTTTCAGTGGCCAGCTTGGAACACCCAGGGGTTTTTTGGTACTGGGAGTCAAATTTAGCATCTTCTGCTTGCCAGTCAGGCACTGCTGTGCTGAACTATATCTCTGGCTCACCTAAGTTTGAGGTCTTTTCAATTCATTATATGAAAAAAATCAACATATGAATAAAGTATAGATCAGCCCTGTAAAAGCTTGTCTGCAATATGAGTCTAATTTCTAGATGCTCCTTCCTGCATTACTGATATCGCACCAAGGAAAGATAATCTGAGGTAGCTCAGAAGAGCAAATTATGAAGGATGGCTGGGGGTGTGGTTCAGTAGTAGTATGCTTACCAAGCATGTGTGATTCTGTTTGGTCCCAGCACCACAAAAATAAAAGACAAAACACACTGAGGGAATTTCAAGGTACTTAATTAACTTTCATGCAGTCATATTATAATTTACAAAATTCTCAGGAGAGCTATGTTTAGGTTGTACAGCAGATGGTAATAACACCAACTCCATTTTATATCACTATTTCCATGCTACTGACTCAAGTACACAGTATCGAAATGGCCAAAGGATCAGTGTTGATTTTGTACCAAGAATGAACACTTCTCTCTGTATAATTCATCAACTAGAAAACCCAAAGTAACCAGGATCACAAAAAAATGGGGACTAGAAGATAAGGAGTTTGCTGCAAAGTGTTAACAGAAGGCACAATTGCTATATAGCATGGTCAGTATAATACTGGTACAAAATTCTTGAGCCCTAAAGCACTAATTTGTCAGGTGGTTGTATTCATATATAAAATAAATTCCCCCTTACTGGCCAGGATGGGTGATTTTTTTTCTTTTTTGTATTTAGTATAGGGTCTACAGGTTCTACAGGGTCTCACTATGCAGATCAGACTTGTAGTGATCCTTCTGTTTCTAGACTCTGAAGTGCTGGGATTAAGGCGTACGCCACCATGCCCAGTCTTAATCTCCCTCTCAGTGCGCCCCTTGGGCAGGGCAGCAAGGCAGGCCTGGGGATCACAACCCCTGCCCCTGCGAGTGTCTAAGCAGGCGCATTAGTCCGATGAGCTACTTGGCCAGCCCTAGGGTGACTCTGGATTGGCAAGAAAAATACCGTTTCTTGGTGAGTCTGAGTCATTTTGAGCTGACAATATCAAGTGAAGAAGAGCTAGAAGAAAAACTGAAGCTGCGAGAGAAACTTCACAAATACAAGGTATTACGCCCAAGGGCACAAAGCAAAATGGGTGGGGTTTGGAGCCTAATGGAGTCCCAGAAGCATTCACGTACTTCAAGCTTCTCTCCTACATCATGTAATCAGGATTACTGTGGATTTAGCTCTCAAGGTAAAATTCTCTCAAGATGCAGGTCTCCGTCCCTTAATAGTAATAGTGTTTCCAAAAGCCAGCTTTTGAAACAGGTAGGTGCAAAGTTCTTGGGAAATAATGTGATTCCAAGTCTTAGCCCTTGAAGATACTGATACGGCAGACCTAAGACAGAACCTAGAAATTTGTATGTGTAAATAATTTCACTGGCAATTTTGATCGACTATCAGAATAACTGATCTAAGTTAAATTAAAATACGTTTTAATATAATCTCATGGTCATTTGCTCATTGCCCAGGCTTTCCTCCACAGACCTAATCTCCATTCCAGGCACACAAAACTCCTTCTATGTCACTCCTACACCCTGGTACATGGCAGATCTCCTAATTGCACAGTCTGCGCTCACATTCAGCAGTCCAGATGGAGAGGTGGGTCTCTCCATCTCTCTCATTCAGCCTATTTCCACTCCAGCCCCTGAATTCTTTCCCATGAGCTCTTACCATGGCCATGATTGGATGGATTTACAAACCATAGTGATCTATGAAATGATTCTCTTTGATATGACTTTCACATATATGGTAGGGTTTCAAGCGTTTTTTTTTTTTTTTTTCTCATTGTGTCATATTCTTATACCTGTGGATTATTTTTAGTTTTCTGACTTATTTTCATTCTAAGAATTCTTGTTTGTATATTGTCCCTACTTCAAGGACCAAACATAACCACTGAGTTAACATTTTGCAAAGCAGAAGTATTGCACAGGGGCCAGACGCAAGTATTACAAAGTTCCCTGGTAAGAGGCCAGTAAAAACACCAAGATAAAGGGCAAAGCCAACTTTTCTTGTTTATATAATTAGCCTGATTTTCATAATAGTTTACTTATTTTTAGTTTTTACTTCTCTCTATCCATTTTTCCTTTTTGCAATTTTACAGCCTTCTACAATCCAATGACCTAATGCCATATTTTATAGAACCAGACAACAGCATTTTAGAAAATGATGCAGGTGATATCATTTGAAAATGAACTCTTAGAAACCTAACAAATGTCTCTGTACATGTGAGATTCACCCTTGTATCACCCGGCACAGGAGAACCAGATTCAGGAAGCACCAGCAGTTTCGTCATGAAAAAGGAGGTGAAAAAAAAGAAAAGAAAAAGGAGGCGAAGTGAAAACATCCTCCCTAAGGAGTGTTGTCCTATGATAGAGAACAGAATCACGCCTGGGTGCACAGGAAACTCAAGGCATGTTCTAAATACAAGTTCAGGACACATCACAGTTCAAAGTAGACAGTCAACAGGCCAGGTGTGTGTAAGCCTCAAGCCCTGAGTGACTCTGTAGGGCCATAACCTTAGTGCTGGGGAAGCCAAGTCAGAAGATACATGGTCCTTGACATAGAAAGGGAACAGCAACACAATAGACAAACCAAAATACAAAATCATGTATTTTAAATGGAAAATGAGACATACAGACTTAACAGACACCCAAGGCAGCGACCTGGCGCGGYGGTTCCCGCGCCGGGCTCGAGAGCGCTAGGTCGCCGGTTCGTGCCCCCGTCCAGACACCCAGAGAGGAAAGGTCACCAAGATGAGGGAACTAGAAAGGCATTGTACAAAGGAGTAGGATGAAAGAAGTTGAACATTATCAATGTGAAATTTTGTACAGCATGTACATGTCTAGCAGTTCTATTTTATGTACCCTAGAACAGTACTGTTTGGTGGGAATACAGGGTGTGCTACATACATTATTTATGTTCTCCTAGTAGCCACACTTAAAAAGGTAAAAAAGAAGAAAACTAAATTTCTTTTTTTTTTTGCGGAACCGGGGATTGAACTCAGGCCCTTATGCTTGCCAGGGAAGCACTTATTCCACTGAGCCATCTCCCTGGCCCCTCAGTTAATTTCCTAACTGTAAAATAGGTGTAATGTTACTAAAGTATTCATAAAATTGGGAAAAAGAGTTAATATGCGTGAAGCACTTATACTAGCACTTGGCCTATAATACACGGTAAGTGCTGATTATGGACATTATAATTCATGTAGGTATATTCTCACATACACTCATGATGATCTCAAAATAAATTCTTAGTGATATGTTAGGGTGAGGTGTAAAAAATGTTAATGCTTTAAATACCACCTGCCAAAATACCAACCATAAGAGAAATTAAATCCCCAGTATCATATCAGACATTAGTTTTATTTCCTAATGTGTGTCATAATACATAAAAACTCCTACTCACTCCGCATCCAACTGTAATTGCCCTCTGTATACATATTGACCTGAACATAGGAGACACACTTCGTGATCTTTAAAGAATTTTTCATTTCATTCATCTGTACTTCTCAATTTAAAACCATCACTATGGAGTATCAATTGCCGAACCAACTACCAACCCATTAGCTTACCCGAACACTTTGTAATTACTTTGTAATACTCTGGACCAGGCTCATATTGAAATCCCTCTTGGCTTCTATAACATTTTCCCCTGTATTTTCTTGTCTCTATGTCATATGACTTTTGATGTCTTTTTCCTTTAGGGAAAAAGAAATTGGAATAACTGTAACTAGAAGTCCAAAGTGGCACTGACTTCTGCTGCCCAATGGAAATGAAATGTATATGGCATAATTTCAGGCTTCAAATAGGTCATTGCATTGGGACTTTGTCTCTCTTTTGCCACCACTGGACGAGTTTCTATTTAGCCTAAATGTTGGACAGAATGGTAACCAAAGTTCAGAAAGTCCCCAATTAAAACCCTTGTGGAAAAGCTCACGAAGAAGACTGAAAGAAAAAATAAAAAGGTATATACTTGGCAATATTAGAGGACACTTTCAAACCCAGATCTAATCCAGAAGGGGTCACATCAAATTAGACAGGACACTGTCCACACTCCTTCTAGCTCTATATCTTGTCAGTCATAATTATCTTAATTCTCCTTCCATGAAGCACTCATAGCCAATAAACAATTGAGTCATGGTGATCTGACCTCAACAGTTAAACCTGTCCTTTGCTGCCCTCAGGAACTGAGCAAACTTGGACCTTCACGAGTTTCCTTTGGAGTTTTACTCTATACAGACATCAGGGGATGGAGATCTCTGTCTTATAAACCAACTAGTTTACTACTTAAGAATATTGTTTCTCTACTAGGATCAATGAGTACGGCATACCAAGCATCTGATCACTTTTCAGATCACCTTGTACAAGCAAAACCCTAACACTACGATTCTCCTCACAGCCTCTTACTGGTCTTAGTCATGTGTTAATTCAGTCCAATACCAGATGAAATTGTAGTCATTTAAATTTTTTATCTTGAGATATACAGTAATTCTCCAGGTCTTGTATTTCTACTTCCAATTGTAAGTCTACCTCCAAATCTCTTTCATTCCCCAATGTCCCTTCACACTCATCTGTCCTCCTTACCTATCTACCTACACCTTATTCCAGTCTCCTTCACTCCCCTGTGACCTTTAAAGCATCTTATGTAGAAACCCTTACAAAGAGCTTCTTTATCCATTGCACGTCCCAACCATAGCATGCTGTCCCAAATGCCTAATGCTTTGCCCCTGTGCTATTATGTCCTGCCTCCCCATACCAGTCCAGGCACTGCATGCCTAAGCCTGGCAAGCCTTGTCCTCAATGCCCATATGCCTTGTTTTCTACTATTTAGCCTGCATGGGAAGTTTTCCCTCGTAACAGTCCACGGGAATCCTTTTCAACCTCTGGGACCCAGTCCAAATAACATTTCCTTCATAAAGTGTTCCCCAATTTCCCCAGACCAAAAGCAATTAAAAATAAATATAAATAACTTTCTTCTGCATTATAATTTATGCCTTTATCAAAGTCACTTTATAGTCCAATTAATACAATGGCCAACTGTGCAACACTGTCAGCCTCAGTGGACTGGGATTGTACTCCTCACTAATTCTGTAATTATGGGAAACTTATTGATGCTGCTCATCTACACATAGAAACATTAATACCTACCGGTATGGGACTGCTTTTAAACAAGAGATAATACGTTAAAGAAATGAGAAGTTCTGGGAAAATGTGCAGTTCCTCGCCCTAATGGTGACACCTTCCTGTAGACTCATCACATCTCATGCACAGCATGTGGACAATGTCAGACTGCTTGGGTGTGAAGCCAGCTTTCTGTCACTTACTTACCAGCTGTGTGATCTGGGTCAAGTTCTTAAGTCTTCAAAGCATCTGTAGTAGTAAGACCTACCAATTCAATTGTTATGAGGATTACAGACATAACAAGAACTTCTAGAAGTATTTGGCATATAGGATGTGCTCAGTAAACGTCAGTTATAACCATGATCATTGTATCCCAAAAGTTTAGCATGGAAATTGGGATATAGCCTGTACAAGTGAATTGTATTGAACCCTCAACATCACACTGCAGTATAATCTAGCAATGCCCTTATCTGCATTGAGCATACTGACTCAATTCATTAGAGCTGGGTAGTTTCTGTAGTTAAGAATTATAAAACACCAGGGTGTTGTACATCTCTTATTTGGTCAACCACCACACAATGCAGTTCAATTGTGGATGACTTAACCTTGTATTAGCTTCTCTGAAATTCGTAGGATATTGTTCTATACATACAATTCTATTAATTTGCTGATGATCTCTCAAGTGAATAGGATTCCTCCACAAAAAGGGCACACTAAAATATTTTAATCTTGATTTTTTTAGGTAGCTGCCTGCAGCATATAGGATAACCTCATTTCTAATTTTTCTAATCTATCTGGAGTTAATTTTAATCTACATCTGACAACTGCAGAAGGCTAACATACATTTTGAATTCTGCTTTTGGGTTTGTTATCATAAAACCTTTGAAAAGATGCCACAATTAGCTGATGATGGGAGATGCAGGATACAGAGGTATTTCTATCAACAGCGATGCTTTTGAACAAGGTGAATCAGAAAACATAAGAGGCTCAAGTGGAGAGCATAAAAGTACACCCACTAAGAATATTAAAAATACTTAACAGATTCTTTTCTGACATCTGGAGCTAGGTAATTCTTTGTGAGGGGGCTGTCTTGTTCATTGTATGGTGTTGAACAGCTACCTCACAACTCACTAGTGCTACTAACACCCTCACCCTCCAGTTTAGACAACAAAAAAAATGCAATGCCTCCAGATGTCTTCCAAAGGATAAACACCTGGTTTGAGAACCCCTGCCCTAATGAAAGAAAATGAATAAAATTATTAGATGAACAGCCTATTCATTATATACACCATTTTCAAATAGTCTGATTCATATATGCTTACCCTTAAACTAGAAATTTACAATAATCTTAATTGCCTAAAAACAAAATCCCTGGCTCTTTTTTAGCTGGACATTGTGCAAAATACTTTTATACTGGTAGCTGCTACAAAATCTTTAACAAATATAAGGAGATTCACTTACAAAGATACAAAAATACTTTCTAGTAGGTTTTTTTTTTTTTTTGATAATGAGCAGATAGATCTCAAATAGAAATGAGAGTAAAGAGCTTTACCTGACATGTAATTGGAGAACTGGCTCAAAAATCTACTGTATACACTGATGTCCCCAGGATTATTTTCTTAACACCAGAAAATTATGGTTATATCTTTCTGAATAATTACAAACATGTATTCATTTTCCTACTCAATTCTGCACTATTAAATCCAGTCATTCCTGTTTTCATATATGTATGCACCTGTTCACAGTATATTAAGGATAAAGATGTATTTAGCAACAAGAAATGCCCAAGTCAGGATAACAGCAGGAAGTAATCTACATAAATGAAGCTCTTGACAATACCAAAATAATGTGTATTAATTTCAGGCATGAATTTATTTATTGTATTTAGTACAGGGTCCATAGGGTCTCACTACACAGATCAGACTCATGATTCTCGTTTTCAGCTTCCCAAGCACTGGGATTACAGGCATGTGCCACCATGCCCAGTCTCAATCACCAGCTGTGTGCCCTGGGGACGGGGCCAGCACGGCAGGCCGAGGATCAAGCCACCATCAGGTGTGAATTTAAGCAACTCCCATCTCCTTTTCCAACCCATCAATCCACTTAAGTTATACAAACTTTAATTTATAGGATTTCTAGCTGGAAAGAATAACCCACGGTACACTCATTAAAGGAAAACTTCTAAAACTCCAGAAGTCATCGCTTTTAGAACTGAGTGTTCTAATCACTTAAAACACAGTGATTAATGTGTTCTGCACCATTACATATAATAATTCACCCTCTTGGGAGGGGGATGAAGAAACAGTAGTATTTAAAGTCTTACTGATGGATCTAAATACCTGCAAGAGTCCAGGCCATGTTATTATTAATTCTTCAGGCCTCATCTATAAAGTGGTATACCAGCACTTTCTTACCTTATGCAGTTCTCCTGAGAGCCACTTAACACAGTTGTTGGAAGGAAAGCATTCTTACCCATGCTGTAGACAAGTTTCAGTCACTCTATTCACGTTATAGTTAAATTCTTTCACTTGAATCACTCATGCACTGCACTGTTCATGCCTTACAGGGGTCCTGTGCCCCCTGCTGTTGAAATGTGAACACATTTGGTTGTCGGTGAAATTGAAGGGAATTATACTGAAATACAGTAATCCTCTTTATGGTGAAGATAAAAATACTTAACTAAAAATTCTAAGTGAGTACCTCTAAGTCAAGGGGAACATGATTTCCGTTTGATCCACCAAAATGAAGGCAGATAAAGCTAATTCTCATCAGAGATTTTCTTGGTATTGAGGCTTTATGATCTGTTGTAAGTTTATACTTCTACTTCCCTAAAACCTTCACACCTTGAGCTTGTGGACCTGAGCTCTTCTACCTCTTCGCTCCTTTCCCAGGAAGAGAGAAAGCTTCTGGTTGCCAGAAACTTGATGGTCATATAAAGACTTCAAAAGATGTTAACTGATTCAGCTTTTAACCTTTAAGCAGATGGTTCCTGATAGTGTATAGGTTTTATTTATTTACTTGAGACAGGGTTTCACTATGCAGTTCAGGCTGGCCAGAACTCATGGCAATTCTCCTGCCTCAGCCTCCTGAGTGCTGGAATTACAGATGTGCACCACTATACCTGGCCATCTATATTTTGACACTCAAAGAAATGCAAAGCATCACGTGTCAGAGATTTCTTTTGCATATTAAAGGGAGAGTAGTGGTCATTAAATTCAAAGTGTGATGGACAGAAGATGCCTTATGCATTAGACATTCTAAGAAAATCTTGCTCAATTTATCCTATTTTTACATTTCTGTTCCGCAGAATGTCAATTCATAACCAACACTGAGAGTTCAGTTGTTACTTGTTGAATAAATCACCTTGATCTAGATCTCCAAGGCTGATTGGAAGACAGTCTGCCTGTACTGACCTTCCAAAATCTGTCTTGAGCACAGGTCTCCCTGGAAACCCTATTCAGGCCCAGCCTTGGCCTCTGCCAAGCCAGTCTTCATTTGCATGAGTTCTATGACTCCCAAAAGGTGTATTTTTAGATTTGGAGACATAATTTTATTAGTACATCTTCACCCTGGTGTCCTCCAATGCAATGCTACCATTTCTACTATTAATCCTTAACATTGGGCAACTGAGAAAACTTTTAAAGGATACAAAGTCCATCCTAACCAAGAGTTCCTTCCTCTGAAGATTTGAAAAATGGTCACATTTTTTTAAAAGATTATCTTTTTGTCTCTAGCATTAGGAACATATTTTTTTAAAAGGAACATATTTTTAAAAGGGGAAATTTTAGATGCTTTCAAGAAATCAGTAATTATTTCACCAATTCAGTAAACCATTTTGCCAATTAATCTTTTATTTTTTATTACATACATCAATATTTTACAGAAATAAAGAACCCCGTAATGTTAAACTGTATTGTCATTTTCAATGTTGAAACCTAAATTTTTACAATTATAACCAGTAAACATAATTTATATTCTAATTAACATTTTAATTCTAGTTTTGCATACAATTTTACATATAACAACATGTAAAGGCTATATAAGTTTACCATAGCAACAGCATCACACTAAGATTGATCCATGTCTCCAATGATAATGGGCTTTTGAAAATCAAAACTTGTGCAGCTTCTTTGAAATATTTTCCTGGGTATATGCTACTCAAAGCAACTTAGTAAAAGATCAGGCATAGAGATTGTTAGTCCCCTAGTTTTTGTTGCTGTTATTTGTTTTAATGACTACTAGTATATAATACTGTTGGTATGAAAACACATGCATACTTAAAAATTTTTGCTCAGTATAATAGCATGAAGTAGGTCAAAGTTGTTTCTATTTTCACTTTTAGTATAAGTTCACTTGAATATCTTTCTATGAATTTCTACGTGTATCATGTCACTTACATTCTTTATAAATCTGCCCACTAAGGAGTACAAGCCTTAGAGAATTCCATCCACTTTAGAAAATATTAAACATTTGTGAGTCCAAACAGCTTTTGCTCACCTTTCCTCTAGAATACACTTTCTATTTTTCTAAGCTGATCTGCCTTGTTGATGCTTCTCATTGCTGGGAAATCTCTGCACTTTTATTGAAATAAAATGCATTATCAAAAGAAAAGTGAACCTAGTATCTCCACATTGATCCAGCTGGTCCTTCTATTCAATCTATTAAATACATCTTTCTAAATGTTTTACTAATCTTAAACATTCTATTTATTTATTTATTAAATTTTTATTTATTTATTGGTGGAATCGGGGATTGAACTCACGCCCTTGCACTTGCCAGGGAAGCACTTATTCTACTGAACCATCTCTCTGGCCCCTTAAACATTCTATTTAGCACCACAGAATGCGTAGAAAGATTGCTTACCAGAATAAAGATTTGAAAGGTAAAATTCCCCTTTTTAACCTTAAATTAAAAACAAATTACATCTCCAACACTGTCAAACTGCATAAAGCATTCAGTTGGAATGTTAAATAGTATTATAAAAAATCTGTCACACATTAGCATTCCCCACAATAATTGTTAAATATTATAGATGGAGAAATGTAAACTAAGATAATCTTCCCAAGATTAAACAAAAGGTAAGAAGTAATGCAAGGACTTTGCATTTACTATTTTTCTATTACACTATGCTATCTCTAATGGAAGTATTCTCATATTTTAAGTTTAGTTCTTTCAGGCTACTTCTACTTAAGTATCTTAAATTATCCCAATGTAGTTGTGTAGCTTTCCTTAAATGGCTTATAAATACACAACTGCACTTATCAGTGGGCTCCTAGAAACAGGCTTACTATCTTATATATTCTGCAAATTCCTGAATTTTTTTACTGTTAATATATTCATGTTTGGCTAGTTATAAAGCCATGTAAATAGAAAATATTTATGCTGCTTTCCTTGTCTCATTTTGCAAAAATTTTCACTGCTACAATGTTTCTTCAACCATACATAAATGTAGTGCCAGCACAGCTTGAGAAATGTTTTTCCCCAATATGACTCTCAGTTAATTTTTTTTTTTTAAATGTATTTAGGATCTACTGGGTCTCACTATGTAGAGTCTCCTGTTTTCAGCCTCCCAAGTGCTGGGATTACAGGCACACACCACCACACCAGTCTCAATCACAGTCTCAGCATACCCTGGGGATCAAACCCTGGCCACTGTGCTCTGCCTAAGCAGGTGCTTTAGTTGGCTGAGCAATTTGGCTGGCCCTACTCTCTGTTAATTTTAAGTTATTACTTGTCATATTATGAGATGCCTATGAAATCACTAGCACCAACAATTAAAGAGGAATGGTAAATGTTTAAAAAGTTAATCAATTAATTTTTACCATTTTGTTCTGTTGATGTTGATGTAATGATTAGTCTAATGAACACTAGAATTGCAATTCTGAGTCATAGGAAGTAACTTATCTGTTGCCATCACTTGCCAAAATTTCACTCTGCACTTTGTGTCTGTTCAAAATAAGAACCGTTTTATGTTTGGGTTTTTTAATTAAAGTGTATTTGCCCCCAAATACAATCAGTTTGTCATCTTTCATAATATCTAGATATTTATTCTAAAACATTTCAGAAAGCTGACCAATAAGCCCATTAGAAGTAAATTCTAACTTGTCAAAAACTGCACTGAATTAGTATCACAAAAACTCTTAAATGTTTATTGGTTATAATTTATCTCATTTCCAACTTGTTACTTTGCACTGGTTTAAAGAAATAATATATTCACTTTCTTGGTTTTTAAAATAATATTTTTGCCTAATCTAATACTCTTTCCATGTTTCCATTATACCATCTTTTACAAATTCTCACTGTTTCTTTCCACAATTTTTTATGAATAATCTGTGTTTCTGAAAAACTGAGTAGGCCTGAATTTCTTTTACCTTGAGATTTTTTTTAATTTTAATTGCTACTTTGTAGGTTATTAGACATTTTAGTTGTTATAAGTTTAAGATTCACCCAACAATATGACTTTACTATATTTAAAACATCAATATTAATACCAAACCACAACTTTTCTGCGTTCAGTAAACTATTATTTATAAAATCAGTCTTCTCTCATTTTCCTCACATATAGAATAGCAATCGAAGAATGTATCTTCATTTATTTACATTTTTGGTAACACAATCTTCAGATAGGCCTATTAACAAAGGCAAATTTTAAGAGCCACAGCTCTAAATGTACATGCAACATTTCTTTGATTCTATAATAAGCTGTAGAATCAGCATTTGTAGTCTTTTCCCCCAAGATACTGATCTCCCTAGGCACTTTTACTTCTTTTATAATAACTACACTTTGCTAACAGTGAGCATTAGTGAAAGGACAAAAGATGTAGGGATCATGAAAGACTACATAAGCTTCCAATGTTGGCTTCTCCACAACAAATTAGTTTCAAAGTAAGCCATAACTCCCTCACAAGGCTGTTGAGAAAGCTATGGAAAACACAAGATTAATTACCTACTGCACAGTAAATGCTTAATTTCAGAGCAAAAACTATTGAAGGGTCTCTTCCTAAAAGATCATTATTTTCTTCCCAATATATAGAAATGGGACAGAATGAGGAAGAGGTTCCCTCTTCTGACAGTCCTGCAAGTCGTTAACACTGAAATTCAACCAGGTTTATGATTTCTGTTGACTGTACAAGGAAAAAATACTTCTATTTTCTATAGACAACTGCCAATAGGCAGAAGTGACTATGAATTTATTGTTAGGGGAACAATAAATCCTAATTTGATTCATTCTGCAAATTAAAAGTTGTTAATTAAAGTGGAATAGCCAACAGGTGGTACATTCTATCCTGAGGAAACTTAGAGGAGAAAATGTACTTACAAAGGTTTAAAAATCATTTGTAACCCAAAGTTAAAAATGCTCCATTCTAATTTTTAGGAATTTAAAAACAACAATCTGAAGTATCTTCCCCAAGGGTAATCTATTTTCTTTTGACTAGAATTATTTGTTGGAAGTTCTTTTCATTCAGGTGTCAGAGTAGTATTCTACATTTTTTCAACTAACCTTATACACTGCACTTTCTTTGGAATGTATCTCCCCCATATGAGTTGTTCTACTATCAACTAATCTCAGTTTCTTTGTGTAAAGCAGAAGGTTATGGTGGTGTCATTGTTTTCTCTTTGTTACAAGGACTAAGTAGGCAAGTAAACTGCAAAATGTAAACATGAGGCCTTCACAAAGGACCATGCAAAACTAATCTTTTAACAACTAGACAAGTGTATTGTTATTATACTGGCACTTTCATTAAATGTTGTTCTATCAAGTCTACATTATTTATATTATATATAAAAATCTCACATAATACATTATTTGTCATAGCAAATGTAATAGCTGCAAAAGTAACGTATTTCTTATATTATTACTCTGTAGACAATGATAAAATATGAAGATCAGTAGCTGGTAACAGTTTCACTTTCCTTTAGGCAAAGCTGCTAATATGGAACTCTTTCTTACATAGATATCCAAGATTCAGATAAAGCTAACCCTGTTTTAAGTTTCTGGATCATGGAGCTGATTGTGAGACACAAAGTCCAATAACCAAATAAATCAGTTACTTATTAACAAACACCTTCAATAGCCAATGTCTCAAAGAAATGTAAAGACATCTGCATAGCATTCAACATATAACCAGTCCTAGTTACATAAAAAGTCATCCTTCATATGAGAATATTCTGAAGCCAAGATGAAGTGCATTTCCAGTTTGCTATTTTCTAGTTTTGTAGGGGGCTCTCCAGGTTTTCGCCTTCCTCAGGAGATTCTAGCTTGGCCACTGTTACAGTGCTGGTTCCAGGAACATCTGGTTGTTTATCATCACCATCAAAGATAATGTCCTCTGGATTTGGCGGAGGAGGGCAGAATTCTTCACTTGGAAAGATCTCCTGGAACACTGTTTCTGCTAGCTTGACGGCATGCTCACTTCCCAGTCTAGAGTCAGGCCCAGAGCAGACATAAACATTGCAAGGTAAGCCACAATATGAGCTTCTGCTGACTCCTGAGGAATCTCTCATATTAAAATAAAGAGCCCATAAGAGTCTTGGCTTTCTAAGTTCTTCTTCATCTACTTCTGTTTCGGCAAAAGGGGTGAATAATTTTTTCACCACTGATTCTAAGTCTTCTCTTGCTGTTTTTGAAGATTCACAGGTCAGATGTACTAGATAGGTACCTTTAATGCATGTCATGGTTGATGAACATAATTCTGTGACTCGGACAGAACAAGCTCCTGGTTCCACCGGAGGCACTATCAAAATGGAAATCTGCTGATCAGAATCTGTCTTTAGTATAGACTGATCTGTAATAAGCACTGCCCTTGAGATCTTCTTATATTGCACAGTTAAGCATGTTTCCTTAGAAAGGTAACTATCTTCCACAATGAAATAGTTAGCATTTATTCTTTGACCGAAGTGATCTATAACTGCTTTACATCTTCCAGATTCTTTGTCAACTACAAGGCATTGGACTTTATGGCGAAGGCAATAGATGCCACCAAAAACTGCACACATCCTGCAAAAACATTGAGGAATTTCTCCTTGGCCATACAAAGGAAATAAAAAGGGAGTGTTGCCATACCGTCCAAGACACTGCAGGAAGTTTTTTGTTGCTTTAAGGCCATCTAATGTGCAAGATGAATCTGATGTCATTGCAATGGAGTGTAGTATAAAATGTCGGAGGTTGGGGGTTAGTTTTTTAGTTTTTAAGTACTCAGAAAACAAACATTGCTGGAAATCTTGATATTCATCAGGATGCTGTTCATAGTCTAAACAGAATGTAAGAAATTTCATTAGCATCCTCTTCTCAATCATAGTGAGTTCTTTGCTATTAAAGACATCTGCTCTGGAGCAAGGCACCTGTTCTACCTTTCCTTCCCGAAATGCAAGAATCCTAGTGACATTTTTAAATTCTGCATAACGACTAACATTTGATTTGATTAAAAGATCAATCAGTGATCCTTGAGAATACAGCAGCTTTGATACCAAATCAATATTAAATCCTCTGCTTTCTTTAACCATTTGAGGATAAGTAATTGTATTTCTCTTTGGTTGACTGGTATTGTCTTCCACTGTAGGTTTGTTTTCAACCATATCTCCATCTGAAACTGGATGCATACAAGTTTTTTCTCCACAGTATTTCTCTTTGTCCAGTGACTCCTCTATATCACTTTCTTCTAGTGAAACCTTGCTATCACTTCTTGGGGTATGTTCAACAGGTATTTCATTGCCAGTAATGTCTGATTGTCTTTCTTCAGGCAAGTCTGCAGAATGCAGAGGTTCGGTGAGGATATCAGATACTGAGGAAGCATCTTTCTGCAGAGCACCAACCTCATGAACACTGTCCTCTGCATTTTGGCTGGCATAACAAAAAACTTCTGTGTGCTGAATAGTCTCATCCTTCCTGCAAAGAGCAATGGCTTCTTCTGTTTCATGGATCAAATCTTGCCATGCAGCAGCAGTTTCCTCCTTGGAGTCACTGTTTTCCTGACACTCCTTCAACCAGGAAAGCAATCCTGAAAAGCTGAAGCTAGCCCAATTCCCTCCATAGTAACTTCTTGAATCAACATGCAGAACCCTCTGTCCACTTCTTGAGCATGCAGCTGCAAGGATAGATTCAGGCAAACCTGTCCCTATTATAACCACATCAAACTCTGTAGGAAGATTATCTGCCATTGTAGGAGGTAAAGGTTCAGGTAACAGCTGCTAATGAAGACAATATGTATGAATCTAGGCTGAAGCTCTGCTGAAATGTGATTCCAGTTCTTCCAGCAGCACTGAGTTTGCAGGTCCTAGCTGTTTAACTTGTTACCCTTTTAAAGTTTTTTATATTAAGTCAGTAGCATAGAAACATGACAAAGGACATCTAATCACATCTGAGAATACTAAAATGGATGTGTAGTTGTCATTCCTGCATTTCATCTTAGCAGTAAATGCCAAAATACATCACATATGCATTTGTGACTGGAACTCTTCTCTGAAAGAAGAAAATTCAAGAAAGAATACAATTGTAAACAATATAAAAGTAATTTCATGCAACAGCAATTATAATCCATTGGGGCCTGACCGGTTACCTGGTTACAAACCCCTACCAACAAGTCATGAAATGCTTTTTCATATATTTTCTAATTTCCTAAAAAAGAATAACAGATATACTCACCACCCCCAAATCAGGCAATGTAATAATAATAAAGAATAGACATAACGTCCCATAAAAGTTTAAAAAATTAACACAATTCCTTGCTTTTAAAATATCAGAATAAGGTGGGCATGGTGCTGTATGTCTGTAATCCCAGCATTTGGGACTTGGAAGGCTAAGGCAGGAGGACTGCTGCAAGTACAAGGCCAGCCCAGATACACAGTGAGTTCAAGGCTAATCTAAACTACATAGAGAGACCCTGTCTCAAAAAACAAACAAAAATAAAATACCTGAATAATAATATACACAGTATGAGCTTAGATCAAAAGAAATGCTTAGCTTCACTGTGCTTATGGAAACAGATAATATGCTGTCTACCACGATAAGCAAGAAATATTTCTGAAACCAAGAAACAATGGGTGTTTCTTTTGAAAGGGGTGATTCCAGAACAGCTGAACAGACCTTTTAATGGTCCAAACACCCTTAGGAACAGTAGCAGCAATATGAGACTATTTTGAGTTAACCTTGCTGATTATTACAAAGAATTAGTTCAGTAAAACATTTGGCATTAAAAAGTACGTACAATAGAACATGCTTACTGAGGGATAAAACGTTCTTATAACATCTTTATATGAATTCAAATGTGCATATTTTTTAAATTTTAAAAATTCTTAGATTCAGATATTAAAATAATTGAACATCTATTTCTGACATTTGAATAGTGATATTTGTTGTCTCTGCAATCCTGAATCTCTGGACCCCAAGAAAGGGTTTTTTAAAAAACAAATCCTCTGTTGAGACTAACGTGCTATTTTTATTTTTGAAAGTTTAGTGAAGAAAATCTGCTAACTTTAGCTGGTTATATTCTACATGTAGAACAACTATATGACATTAGCTATAGCCACAAGTGGGACAACCAACAATCTGAAGGACTTACCTGGAAGTCTTCTGGCTAATGCACTGTACAGACCTCAGCACTAGGCTTTCTGTGCTTCACCACTGCCCAGTAACAGGGAACTTTTTTGGTTTTTCTTTTCATGTCTAACATTCACTATTGTTAAATCTATGAAAATCTATGTGGTATAAGCTGGACCTGCCGAGGCTAAAACATATGATTATTCTGGATTTGGGTAAATCAGCCATTCAATCACAACTTATATAACTGACTACGTCACTCAACTACCCAGTCAATTTAACTGAAAGGCAAATCCTAACAATCCTATCCATTCATATTCTACCTCAAGAATATCAGAGATTCCACTTATTTTCAGCATTTTCTTTGAAGCCAGGAGTTGAGCAGAGAGTAAAGCAGTTGTCTTGGTCTAGTGGTCTACTCTCACACATATATACGTGTATTTCTACATCACTTATCTGGCCTTCCAGTAAATGTGAAAAGAAAGACAACCTATGAAGAAGTGTAACCGCAGTGCGTGTTTTCCTTGGCTTGGCAGGGAACAAGGCTAAGGGTGGGAGTAACAGGCTAAGGCTGAGGGTAGGAACACACAGGCTATAAATCCCAAGACTTTTCTTAACCTGCTGGGATCAAAGACTCCTCAAAATACAAAGCAAGTGGAATCAGCTTCAAAATATCAAGCTCAACTACTCCTTGAAATAAACAAAAATGTTGTTGGGGAGGTTTGGTGAATTGGGAAAGCCCATACGATCAGTCAGCCACAGGATCTAGAACCTGCCCAGTCTTGTGCCACCAGACCAGTGGTTTTCCCACCAGATACAGCAGTCCTTCCAAAGCCTCTGGAGCAAACACCTACTTCTGGCATTTTAACATTTCTTCCCACTTTAACTTTATGGCTAGTTCTTGCTCAAGAGTAAGAAGAGGGGAAGTATTTTCCCTTTCATTTTCCTTAACTCAATCTCCAAGCAAATAATTTTTTTTTTTTACCTTTACTAAGAACATTTTAAGCCCCACAATAACATCATGCACTCTTGTCTATGGGGTTTAATCAAATCTCTGATCCTCTAACCTGAATGTCTACCTCTAATTTTAAAACGAGAATATAGATACAGTTAAAAGGATTAAAAATGCCCTCAGAAACAGCAGAAATAAGGTACAATGTCAGGTGGAGATGGTTTCCAGCAGTCTTACAAAATAATTTCTGATCAGAAAGGGACTCCACCAGGAGTGGAGAAGCACAAAAGGAAGCATGTAGGAGATATCAAAGAGTGGGTGCGGCAGAGGGAAGAGGGTAGATTATCAACCTCCAAGGTGCAGAAACAGAAATTCTGAGCAGAGAAAAAGCACTTCTGGAAGTAGGAACCTCCATGTATGTGAACAAACGTGGTACCCATGCTAGGCAGCATTAACAGTAACACTTCGGGCTTGGGCTAGAATCCCCTTCTTCAAGGGGCTTTTAGGCTCAGGCCTGCCTAAAGTTTCCTAGTTGGTGTTTTTAATTAATGTAAAGAGTACAATCACATAACCATCGATACCACCATCTACATACCTATAGAGTTCCCTCTCCAAGTTCCAAATTTTTGTGCAAAGGAAATTCTGATTCATTTCCGAAGAAGAGAATACTAGAATCACAGCCAATCATCTAAATGAATGACTAGCTCTCTGACATTTTGTTGCCTCCTAATTACATATTTAAAAAATGAATCATTACAATACCACAGTATTTGGGTTTGTCAGGGTACTGGACGCTGGTGACTAAGAAAATATTTGTGATAAAAAATATTTATAATAATGCTACAAAGACTGCTCTTTAACATCTGCCAATGTACAAGCAGTTATAAATTATCAGTGGATTTTCAAAATTTAAAAAGGAATTTTTAAAACGTGACAAATACACATTTCCATTTCTAATCTTTGTGTGAATGAAATTTCTGGGGCACACAAAAAAAATTTCTTTCCTGTACTCACTGTACTCTGTGTGGGTCGTTTTCAAAAAGTCAAATCCCATTGAGACTTAGAACTTCTGTAATGATTAGAAGTAATTCTAAAAACAAATCTGCAACTATCAAGTTCTACTTTAATGAAACCTACTCACTACACAGCAATTTGTTCACCTGCGATGGGATTCTTTGAGGCATCGGTAATCTCAACTTTGACTGTGCTACGACATAGCCTCGGAAGAAGAACAGTAAAAATAGCCTATAGGGAACATGCCATTTTGCATCTGAGGACATGAATGAAACTATGTCACTCTTTGGGACGCATTTAAAAGTTTACAACTGCTATCGAACAAAAGAAAAAATATATATACACTGCTTCTATTTTAGGTTTCTACCTTCCATCTCATAAAACTAATAGCATATGATTTAAATCGTTCTATTTCCTCCTACAACTTTCATGAGTTAATCACTTTTTTGTTGTTGAACCTCTTGACTCCATAGACCCTGCTTTCTTTCCCCAAACTGAAATGCCCTGCAAAACTGTATCAGGAGATGAAAACCAGGAAAGGCGAGGAGAGGCTGGAGCTGAGGAGCATGGAGAGGGCGGGTCAGGGGCTGCGTGAAGGCAGCGCGGGTGCAGGACGCGAAGGAGGAAGGCGTGCGGGGAGCTGGGGCCGGGAGCGCGGGCGGGACCGCGACACGGAGGTGGCGGGAGGGGAAGGGGACCGAGGCCGAGCGGGACGCGGACGCTCAGAAGCTGTGGCAAGGCGGGAAGAGAAGTTTGCAGGGCGGCGGAAGCTTCCCCTCCCGGCCCACTCACCGAAGAGGCTGCTGCTAAACCCGTCCCACACGCAGCCCACGGCGTCCCACACCCAGCCGTTCCTCAGGCAGGACACGAAGGTAAAGGTGACCCCGAAGAGGGACACCAGCAGGTCGCTGAGGCTGATGTTGGCCAGGAAGAGGTGGGTGGGAGAGCGCAGCCGCTGGAACTTGTAGTAGAGGACGAGCACCAGCAGGTTGCTGCCGACGCCCAGCAGCCCGAGGGAGCCGAGCAGCAGCGCCAGGCGCTCGTAGGTCCCCGGGCTGAAGAGCGGCGCAGTGCTCAGCGTCCCTGACGGCGCCGCACCTTCGGCCCCACCGCCTTCCCAGTGTCCCTGGCCGCCGCTGCGGTTCCCCGAGTACATGGCCCGGCGCCCACACAGCGAGCAGGACGGCCCGCGGCGCGCAGCGCACTGGGTGGGGCTGGAGCTCGAGCTCCGCCGCGGGCTTTAGCCATTGTGCGGGCAGGCACCCCGCGCCGGGACCGCCCTCCTCCGCCCCTTACGCCCGCGCGCTCCTCGTGGCCCCGCCCCTCCGCGTGCGCGTCCCCGCCCTCCACGGCGCTCTCGTAGTCCCGCCCCCTCCGCGTGCGCGTCCCCGCCCACCCTGGCGCTGTAGCAGCCGCGTCCGTCTCGGTGCGGCTCTTCTGTGCTCCGTTGTGGACGCGCGCGGGGTCTGGTCTGGGTCCTCACACCACGTCTCTCCGCACCCGGCTTGAGAACATAGTGTTCCTTCGCCCGTTTCATTCATAAATATTGATGCCCATGCCCACCGTAGGCTTTTTCTCTTCCTGAAAAGCTGGAATAACGCTACTTCCCAGAACCTAAAATAAAGGAACCTGTAAATAAAAGACAATAACAAGTCGGAAAGCTTGGGAGATGATACTAAAGTAAACGATCGAAGAAACAACAAAATGGGGGGAGAAGGAAAACTGATAGAGCACCTGAGAAATGGAGGATGAAGCAGAGGGCTGCAGCAGGGAGGGGTGGGACACCTGCCACCCTCAGGATTTCAGAACCTGGAAGGCCAGTGTTAGAGGAGGACTAAGGTTAAGCCTCAACTGAACCCCACATCCTTGTGTCCCGCCTTGATGCGGGGACAGATCTGTCCCTGTCTGCTGAAGCCCTTCCTGGAGGTGACTGTGTAGGCTGTGCCCCAAAGCTTCAACCTAAATCTGACAGGTATAGAGAAGAAGGTGCTATATTTAGAACAGCACATGTTTTCCACTGGGCCTTTTCCCCGGTAGCAATGAAAATATAGCGCAGGTCAAATATAGATTGTGAACGTGATCACACTCTTCAAGGATACCATTGCCTCTGTTCCACACAGTCCCTACCAAGGCCTCCCTGAGCCTTCCTGTCAAGTTGTGTCAAGTTGTCTGGAGCACCTGATAGCCAGCAAGAGTAAAGGCTCTGTAATTGCCCCACCTCCTGGGTATGTTTACCTCTCCCACTTGGATGCAAAAGATCAGTCAACAGTGACTAGCTTCAGAGAATTCCGGTTCCAGATTCCCCAGACAGAATCTAGTCTAGTGCAAACCGGTGGTCTGTTTTTCATACTGTTGGGTTGAACAATAGCCACAGGGCAGTTAAGGCGTCTAATTGGACTTGTCGTTTATGAAACTAGCCAATTACCCTAGAAATCATTTTATATTTTAGACATACATTTAATAAGTTCTATGTGTAACATGTTTACTGTGTTTTCAGTATAGCATCTCCTCTACAGTAAGTTTTCAAAGGTATTAGTTAAATGAATGAATGAATGAATGGCTCACTATACTGTTTTGTAAATATTTCATTCATTCTTTGGTGCTGAGTCTCTGCCTCATAAAGCTTACATTGTAGCAGTTTTGGGAGAGTAGACAATAATCAAATTAGAACAAATGTGGGAAGTCAGATTCTAAGTGTGATAATGTGTTATAAGGCAGACAAAAAGTATGAGAAAAGAGAAGTGGATTATTATTAAGATATGGTAGGGTGGGCCATGCTGGTGCATACCTATAATCCCAGCATTCTGAGAGGCTGAGGTACTTGGAGACCAGCATAACCAACTTGCTTAGTAAGGCCCTGTCTCAAAATAAAAAATGGAGATGTAGTCATTGTGAAGGCCCTGGGTTTAGTCACTAGTACCACAGAAACAAACAAAAAATCCCAGTGTGATTAAAGTAGTACTGATCAAATATTGCACATACAGGATACTGGTACTGAAGGGAATCTGTGCTTAGGCTATCAGAGGAACAACAAGAAAGCCAATGTGGCTGGAGCAGAATGAAACTAGGAATGAAGGCAGAGATTGTAATGAAAGGAGTTTGGCTTTTGTACTCTCAAAGTCCTAGACCATCCCTATGCAAGAAGAGTAATAGCAGTGAATGAATAAGAGGAAAAAAGTCATTTTGCAAACATATAAGAACTTTCGGGCAGGAAACCTTTTCAGGATACACATATATGATTTCCTTTGTTAGTATGTTTCTTGTCAGTTTCAGATTTACATAATGATGGTTGTGATACTTGTGATAGTGGCAAGATACTACCACTTTAAAAGTAAGTGCAATTTCTTTGATGCATTTTGAGTTAATATTATGTATGATGTAACATGAGTCCAACTTCATTCTTTTGTGTATAGATAGACAGTTTCTCCAGCATTTGTTGGAAAAGCTGAATAGGCTTGGCATCCTTGCTGAAAATCAATTTGCTATATCAAGAAAAAACACCAAAACAACACTCAGGATTTGGAGGCAGTTCATTTATGTTGACAGGCACTAATTGGGAGCATTCCCAAAATATCAGGCCTCAAAGGCCCAGAAGGGCAGGTTTTTATGGGTTGCAAAGGTAAGGTGCAGAGGTAGAGTGCTTGGCTGTCTTTGATCGTTTCCTACAGTATGCATCACAGTGACCAGCCATTTGTAGGAGACAGTAACAAGCAGAATTCCAACAGGAACTGTCACCTGAACAACTGAAATGCACTGGGGTGGGGGCGACAGCAGGCAGCAATTTTTGCTACATTTTTTCCCTCTTTTATTGTCACCAGCAAATCCTTCCTTGGCAGATTATATGTGATCTTTTGAGACAAGGCCCAACTAGAAGCAGTAACATTCAGTGGTCTGAGAATTGGCCCTAGCCAAGGTCCCCAAGATTGGAAAGTTTTCCCTTAGTTTTGTTTTTAGGAAGACACATGTTTCCCACTTAGTGGTCATAACTTACTCTGGCGAGTGAAATAGTTGATCTGATCTAGGAGAGTATTCAGTGTGCCTTGGGTGCTCATCAAATCTTGGTCAAGTATTTGACTAATTGTCAAAAACCACAACTAGCAGAGGAGGGGAGCAAAAACCAAGTTGAATAATACAATATCACAAGCTGAAGTGGAAGGAAGGACTGGGGTAAGGTGCCTGAAAAGGCATAAAAATTAGGGGGGCTCATGCTTTGAGGTATGGAGCAATCCTGTGAATGGTGTCCTTAGGCTTCAGCCAGGCATGACTGGTCTGGAGTTACCAGAGCAGGGCTTTGAGTGCATTGTCTTCAGAGTGAGCCCTGGAAGAGCTACCCAGGTAAACTCTCCAGCAATTTCTGGATGGGCTCTTTTAACTCTGAAATGAATGATCTAAGGTTGGATTTCTGAAACTGGTAAAGGTAGTTAATATACACTTGGGTTATGTGTATGCCAGGGTGTCTACAGGTATTGATGGTCTTTTAGCTAAATTTTATGGAGTTAGATATAAGCATTTTCTATAGGGTTATGTTTCTGTCTCAATTATCTTTGTTGTTGTTGTTGTTGCTGGAACAAAATACCTGACCCCCAAAATTAAGGATGAAAAGGTTTATTTAACTCACAGTTAGTGGAGGTTTTAGTTCATACTTTGCTGGCTCTAAGGCAGACTCTAAGGCACATGGCAGAGGGCAGCAGTTTATGGTGGTGGAAAACAGCAAAGAGCAAAGGGAGAAGATGCAGCTGTGGCTTCTAGCAAGTCTCTCTCCCTTCTATATGGACAGTGAAAACTGAAACTCTTCCGAGGAAGTGGCACTCTCCATCATTCCTCAGTTTTCTTTTATATCCTTTAAGTCCTGAGTCACTCTAGGGAGGGCCCTCTATGCTCTAAGGAAGGGCCTCCATGCTCTAGGGAGAGCCCTTCATGTCCTAGGGAGGGCCCTCCACACCCTCCAGTGTGGAATTGCTGAGCCAATTTAGTTCAGCTTTTAACTTCTCAAGTTGACACAATGTATAAACCACTGTAGTTTATTAACATTTTTGGAGCTTTGTGGCCTGTATACTATATGTAATTTCTATTTAGTTGCCTCTGCTACAAATGCAGGCCTGATGTTGTTGTCAGTGGTGAAGGGTAGGCCTAATCTATGGTTGATTTTTCCACAGCAGGATCCTAACTACATTTGTTTCCCGCTCAGCTTGGGTGGGGAATGCCTCAGGCCAGCCTGAATAGGTGCAGATAAGCACTAAGTCTATCTGTATATTCTGGTAGAGGTCAGAGCCAATGACACAGACACTGAAGCCTGAGCTGGCTGCAGGGTATGGGTGCCAGCACTGTGGCTTGAGCTTGCAGAACATCCAGTGGGGGCAGTTTTGGCCCTAATTAAGATGGGTCTTCCAGGAGTACCAGGCAAAGATTTCTGGCTGAGGTTGATGTTTCAATAAGACCCCTAGAGGAGGTTGAGGCCTCTGGATTGGATTATTTTGAGTGTGGGTCTGGCATTGTTGGTGGCAGTTTTCCAAATAGCAGCAAGAAGCAGTTTGTTGTGTATACCATCCATGTAGGAGAGTTTTGGCCATAGTGGCTTTGTCCAAGGTGACCACAGCATATCCAGCCTGTCAGACTCCACTCCTAACAGAAGTACTTCTGTTTGTAAACAGGGTGTATTCAGGATCTGTCAGGGGTGTCCATTGTTTAAAGTCTGATTGGCTTGAGAACAGTTTGTCAGTTAGTGCCAGGCAGTCATGCTCTGATGGGTCTAGCTTGGTGGGCAGGTGTGTGGCAGAATTTAGGAAGTCCAGTATGGCCTGTGGCCCCCAGGCAGCCCTTAGTGACTGAATTCAAGTATTTGTAGGTCACTGGCTGTTCCCAGGGTTGACAGTATGAA
>NDGM011065154.1:0-10489 GCA_002564305.1 Octomys mimax
GGCTCAGTGGAATAAGCGCTTCCCTGGAAAGCGCAAGGGCCTGAGTTCAATCCCTGGTTCCGCAAAAAAATAAATAAATAAATATAAATAAATAAATAAATAAATAAAATTAAATAAAAATAAAACCAACAAACAAAAAACGAACCAAACATCACCTAAACCAGTTTTGCCTGTAGGACTAACCCAGAATTTCCATTACCCAAACTTCTAAGAACTAATAGATTACAAATTTTTTGAAATTGACCTTTAAATATTCTTTATCTTGAAATTTCTGGTATGTGACCTCCTCCTGCTACAGCAACAAAACCCCAAAACCCCAAAATAATCAATTTAGGTGAATGTATAGACTCAAATTATATATATATATATATATATATATATATATATATATATATATAAAATCACTGAGTGTGTGCATATGATAAAGACAAGATAGAGACCACAGACAGCCAGCGATGCAAAACTTATAAAACATCTCACGTGAAATTATGTAATTACAGAGGTTACCACATAAGGGTATCTATCTATAATTTACCATCTGTAATAAGGAATATTTCCACTTCTTTCACCAAAGGATATGTTTTATTCTTTTACTTTAAGAGTCAATATACATAACTTTTAAAAATATACTTTAAAATTCATTCTCATCTGAAGATTTATTTCTCTACCACAACCTTCATCATCCAGGAAGGATATTTTATCATATGGATTACAGATTTCATATACTCCCAATTGCAGGAACCACTGCGCATGCACTTAATGAACACAGAAATCCAACTGCATATATAATAGTTTTATAAGTGGAACAAGTTGGCTTAAATCGGAACAATTTTAGAAGACTTTTCCATTGCCTATTTTCCATGACAGCTCTCCAGCTCAGGGCTTTCAAATCTTTAAGAAAGATCTTTTACAACCACAGCGAGCACAGGCACATATCTATAGTGAGGAATTTTTTATAAGTCATGCTAAAAAATAAGAAAGAATTCGTCTCCAAACTAGAATGAGTTAATAATCTTCAGGGTTTGCCCACTTACAGAGAAAAAGCCCAGTGCAGAGTGCCTGACTTATTGGATGGGAGTCAGAAGCAGTATTAATATTTTCAGCTTGTTCTTCTGCTGCCTGCTTCTTTTAATGTACAAAAGAAGTTTACCATAAGAAGGAGATTTGTGTTAAAAATATGTTTCAATAGAGACAAAAGAAACATATACTTGCAGAGTCCTGTATTTTTTTTCCCTGAAAACGAAGCAGAGATAAGAAAAAATCAATGCGCCTCTTCAATGAAGGAAAAATAAGAGTGTCATTGCAAATGTATAAAATGATAAAGAGAAATAGTTTCTATATTTCTTATACAAGTTCAGTCATTATTAATAAAAAAGGTGGAAAGAGATGTCTGTAATTATCAAAAAATATTCAGGTTAGTCAATAATTTATATTTAATTCAGACTCAAATCCAAATTGGAGTCAAATGCCCCTTCATGCTCACTTTTTTAAAATTTGGTGGGGGTGGGTAAATCCCTGGCCCAACAAATGTGGAGTGGTTGTGAGAGGAGGTTGATGTCAAGGTGGGGAGGGGCCGAGAAGAAACAGACGAAGAATTTGCAATCTTAAAAAGCAAAGTATCTTAGCCTTTCTTCCTCAAAGATTCTATGGTGCTCCTCCCACGGAGTACACAGATAGGGAAGGGTAATGGACTGGAAGATGAAGTAGGAGACACACAATCTTCACATAAAACAACTGAAGTAGTCACTGCAAACAAAAAAGCAGCCTTGAAGTACACATGCTGATAGTCTGTGTAACTATCAGTGCTGGTCACATTCCTGTGAAAGCTGAAATCAATTGGAAACAGACAAGAAATCTAGTATTTCCATTGACAATGATGAATTTTTTTCATGAAAGTCTTTAAATATGTGAGTTTCAGGGCCTAGGGTGTGCCTCAGTGGTAGAGGACTTACACAGCATGTACAAGGCCCTGGGTTAAATCTCTGACCCTGCCAAAGGGGTGGGGGTTCAAAGGTATACCCTTCCTTCTTGTTCTTTAGTCCTTATAAGGGCATGTGGTCCCATAATCAGTACCAGAAAGGTACACTTCGGTGTGGTGGGGGAAGGAGGGCTGACACACTGCATTTAGCATAATCACCAACACACTCTAAATCTTTGTTGAAGGTTAGGAGGGAAGAAAGATGTACAGAACATAGAGGCATAGAATTAAATCATGAAAGTGTTGCAGAGTAAGGTTTCCAAGTAAAGGTAATGACAGTTGAAGTAATTAACTGTGATGAAATGGAGAAAACATTTCATATACCTTCCAGATATACACATGGTAGATCTCCATCTCTATCAAAACAGAACAACAAGATGAAGTACAGTTTCTGAGAGTTACATTAAAGATAAATCTCGAGCAGATCACTACAAGAAATAGAAGACATTTTCAAATAAAATATATTCTTGCTTAACCATGATAAACTCTGCTGGACAACTAGATGAATTAATTGAAGTTTCCTAAGGCCATGATAACTTTCTGATCCATTCCAGTAAGAACTCTAACATTCAAATGCAAAGTTTGGCGAAACCCTGGGAGTACATCTGTCCTGATCTGTAAAGCATAATAATAATATCTCCATAATTCACCATAATATAAGTATTCAGCTGAAGACATAAGCATTTCTATTTCATCAGCCTCTTTTTTTGCAAGCTCCCTTCAACCACTTTCAAATCTTTTCCATCTGCCAAAAAAATAACAGAAAAAAATCTCATTTCCTGTGCCCAGTCGGCCTGATCCTTGCAGGAGACAAGCCCCACTTAACTGTCACCTGATCCTTTGGTCTGGGTCTCACCTGATTCTCCCCAGTCCCCTCAACTGTAATCTCAGCCCCTCCTAACTTCATGAAGTGCTGTTTACCTATCTTACTATATTTGACATATCCACCTTGGATTGTTATGGGGGTTGTGTCCTCTCCTTTCTATGAGAGAAAAAATCTCAGGAGGGCAGAGATCATTGCTGGCTCATCTCTGGGTGCCTGCAACTAAGGAAACTGTCTGAGTATTAATGTTTAATGAGGTGGGCTATAGCAACCTTCTATGCTGAAACACACTGCTGTCTAACCAGTACTTCACTGACTGGCATTTACCTAATTCTCTATTTCTTTCATTTTGAGTTTAGGTTGTTGTACATAATATTATAATGGATCTAGCCTTCACTTCAAGCCTGAGATTATAAATCAAGACACTAAAACTTCTGTTTTCCAGACATGCTCATCTTTGCAATCTGACTTATGTGTTTTGAAAAATAAAGCTAGCTGAGCTTTTCCTTAAAACTTAAGATGAAAAAGAAAAATTCAATCTTTACTGTTCAAACCCAGAAAATTCACAGGATTCTCATTAGCTCCTCCACAGGTTCTTGTAAAATGATGTGAAGAGTGAAGGTTCGGAACTTCACACAATTTTTAGAACCTTGAAACCCTGGGAAGTATGCTGAACAATGAGAGGAGATCATTTTTCTCAGATTTCATGGGTTGTGCATAAAGAACAATAGTTAACATCACTTTATGAAACAAAGCAATAGTATTTACTTGGCGACCCTCACTAAAACACGGCTAGCCTCAGCCAAAAGCTTCTGAAACAAAGAAATGTTGGCTGAGGCAATGGGTTGAGCAGCATGCAAGTTCCACTTAGTAACTACTACAACAATCATGCAACTGTAAGGATGCACAGGACACATCAGTGACAACTCCTCAACACCAGAGACCCAAGTTGTACTTTGGGTGACAATAGCTGTCAGCTATTCCCACATTCTCTTTCCTCAGACTCTCCAATCTGGAGGGAAACAGGACTAGTACTCAGCATTAAACATAAATCTTCGTGTGCTTAAAGGAGCCATTCCACCACTCCATTCTCAAAGATTTGACTCTACATTTATATTCAACTATTCTCTAAAAAAGGCCTTAACCTGTGCCTACATGAATATGTATTCTAAATAGCTACTTCTTATATGTGATTTCTCAACTTTACTAAGGCCTTAAAATGACAAGCATATCACTCCAAACCTGGTGTCACCCAAATTTTTACTTACTTGTAATTTGAAATCCATGTATTAGTTAGCTCTCCAGCTATCACATCATCATCATCAGGCTTTCCACATAAGCCAGTAGTTTCCTGCATCTGATTTCCTTCCCTACAGCCCAGTACACTAGTTATAGTGGAGATTACACAGGTTTTGTGTCATCAGTCTTGTTCTCTCAATTTAAAAGCTATTCCTTCAAATTTCTCCAAAGTAGAACCCAATTCTTCCAATTATTTCACACTATTACCCTAAAATCTCTCTCCTCTAGACTCATTTCCAATGACGCTAATATACATTCTACTATCCTTTCCTGCTGTTTTCCTTCTCGAATACACTGCTCCACCTTTATTTGAATGCAAATCCATGCTGAAATCAGCTATACATCTTCCTATTCTGTTTATCTCCCTGCAGGCTGGCCTGATACTGCATTGTTTCCACAGTAATTCAACCTTGAGTACTTTTCAGCAAGTTTTAATGTCATGCATCTCCCTAAGACTTGTAAATTGCTCATATCAATTGGGCTTAAAAGCACAGATAGAAAAGAAGCCAAACACTAGTGAGAAGTTCTTGACCATGAAAGACTTAAACACTGGTACAAGCTGCTGTCAAAAAAGAAAATACAAAATATCTATCTTTAGAGATCTTTTTCAAATAGAATGAAAAAACATTGCTCATTTAAGATGTAGGTATTGAGGTTCTTAATCAGCAGCATAAACCAAATAGCTTATTTATGTACCTTTCAGGTCATATATCCTAAGACATTGTCAACCAAACTAAAATCACTCAAATTTTGCTAAGAATGTGCTTTTGATTCCTGTAAAATGATGAAAAAAGGCATGAAGTAAAAAGAGACCAAGATAGTCTACCAAATGACCCATATTTCATTCAGTCTGAGTTCTCTCCAGAGGAGATGGAATTTGTAACTTAATAAGGCCTTTGAGAAGTGGAATGGTGCAACAGACCCATCTTCCTGTGTTCCCTTAAGCTGGTGCCAGACAGCCTCAAGAAGGGATGACAAGAATAATTAGAAAATCTTTATTGGCTCTGTAAGATTGTTTAGCCAACTAGGTGCACTCAATTGCTGTGGATATTAACTTTACTTTTGAGAACACATAGCTAAAACGGGATTTTTGAAGATTGAGGCAAGATTTCCTCATTCTTGGGGAACTAAATAGGTCCTTAAGTTTTAAAATCCTGGAAAGCAACAAATCACTTCTAATGAGCTGCCATGTGCTTGTAAGAGACTAAAAGTGGGAGCTTTGCCAGTCAAGAGATGAACAGCATGCTGAGATGGATATCACGAAGCTGGTGGAAAATTTGGTACAGCCAAGCGAGAGGGAAACACGCAAGAGTTGGAATGAAGGTCGGCAGGCTTTCAAGAGAAGCACATGGGTTGGAATTTTACTCTTTCAATAATGAGGCAAGATAATGTCTAAAATTTGGTGCTTTCAAATCCCACTGTCATCTTTCATTAATGTCACTGTCAGCTGTAACTTAACACAAAAGGTAAGAACTATGAGGGAAATGTAGAGGCAATTCCAAAGAAGGTACAGTTGTATCATTAATATTTAGTTGATGTGACATGCAATTTTTTAATTCTAAAAATTGTAATTTTGAGTCTGAAAAACTAGTTTTTTATAATACCAGTGACCTCCTACTACACAATCAGAGGCAACATGAACTATCAACATACAGATAAATATGCTTAGAAATAGGACAAGTATGTATTTGGATTCTCGCTCTGGCACTTTTAACTGTGTGACCCAGATGAACAAATCAGTTAACATTTTCCAATTGTTTCATCTGTAAAATTGGCAGGATGCTGTTAGTAAGAACTACTGGGAGTTACATATACACAGCACATCACCACACAGTTAACAAAAATGCTTCATTTCCTTTGGAATCTCCTACCTACTCCTGCCTTTCTCCAGCCTCCTCAGTTCTTCCTAATGTGTTTTGTTGTCCCCATATTCTCCTTCCTCGGCTTCATCATTTTTTATAATATTCATTCTCTTCCTTTCCAACTGCCCCCTTACTTATATAAAACCCTAACAATTAGCAGAAATTATTGGAAGTAAACAGATACTGGGAAAATTTGTATGACTAGGAAGATTTTCAGATGTTTGGTATTTGAATGCAAAACATTACCAACAGGTTTGGAAATCAATATATTGTTTAAGAATTAACACTAAGAAACTAGATACATACAGTATTACAGTAGATACTGAGATTGTAGAGACAAGGACTTCTCTTTGCACTCTAAGTGAGACAGACAGAAAAACAAGTAAATACAGTAGTGTGTAAGAAGTACAAAAAAAAAAGAGATACATATGAAGTACAAATCTGGTGAGAACAGGGTAACTGGAACTGCTTACTGGGATTGCTGTAAGGAGCAAGAAATGATCATCAACAAGTTCTCATAGGAAAGCTGGGGAGATAGCTCAGTAGAATAAGCGCTTCCCCAGTAAGTGCAAGGGTCCGAGTTCAATCCTTGGTTCTGCCCCCCCAAAAAAAAACTTGGCTCAGTCTTAGCTGTGTTCCTGTACAAGTTATAGTGTCTTAGCAAAATCCGTTCACTTCTTTGTACTTCAATTTTCTCATCAGAAAAAAATGAAGTAGACCTTAACAACATCCACTAATATTTTTTAGCTTTAGTGCTCTATTTCCTAAGAAGAAAAATTAAGGGAAAATAGAAAATAATTCTGGGTTCAGTATTTCATTTTTTTAATACTACGAATTGAACTCAGGTCCTTATGCTTGCCAAGCAGGCACTGTGCCACTGAGCTCTATTCCTGGCCCTAGTATTTCCTCTTTTATCCCCATGTTTCTTATTATCCACTTATTTTCCTTGGTATCCACTTAGTCATTTCCAGTGGTTTTACTTTTGATTCATGATGAAGTTCTAGTTGCAGATTTGCCATCATAGTGGCATAAGGGATCCTTTGGAAAGAAGTTCACTGGTATAGAAGGATCTGTTATTTTTCATTATTCCTTGTAAAATGAAATGAGAAATCCAGTCCTGATCAATGTTTTAAAATTTTGATTCTAGGTGTTCTTCTACTCATATGACAAAAATTCAAAAACTATTTTAGTAACTTAGCATTGACCCTCACCAAAGCTCCACTTCCGTATTCATTAAACAAACATTTATTAAAGCTTTCTCTGTGTCAGGCATTATTAGGCTGGGGGCTATGGAGGATACAGAAATGATTAAGATATGGCCTGGTTGTCAGAGAGCTTATGATTTATTTAGTGGCTGTGGCACTGAGCCCAGTGCTATATTAAAACATATTACCAAAGCAATCTTTGTTCTGTCACAACTGGAGCCATGAGTCCTAAACACATATATGTGGTTTTGCCTAGAAGTTGTGTATTCAGTAGGCGTTGAAAGCCATATGTCAGAAACTGAGTTGTTATAAAAAAAAAAGTTCAACCCCATTAGCAAAGAAATGCATGTTCAAACAATACAAGTCTATCCTTCTTTTAGCAATTGGTAAAGATGGAAAAAGATAAAATGTAATGTCAGTGAGAATGTAGTGAAATGTGTCCTACACTGCTGGTAGAAATGGTAAATAAACTATAGTACACCCAACATAAACCATGGTACATTTACACAAGTAAAGACTATGTAACCATCCAAAATAATGTTTTCAGGTATATTTAATGATACAGTAAGATACTCATGGTGTAATACTATGTGAAAATAGCAAGTATTGAACTTTATGTACAGCATGATGATATAACAAGCTAATGTTTTCATGAGGGCTAGCCAGATAGCTCAGTAGACTAAAGCACCCGCTTAGGCACACTCAGGGACTGGGGTTCGATCCCTGTACTGAGATGGTGATTGAGACTGGGCAAGCAATTATTACTTACTAGTTTGATTACAGGTGATCTTAGTGTTTAATGTATATTTTAATATTGTAAATTTTCTACACTAGTACTATGTGTCTTTCTAATAATTAAGAAACATTAAATTCATGGAAAAGGAAAAATATACACTGAGATGTTAGTAATTTTCATCAGACAGTGGGGTGATACCATGGGATTTTTATGTTTTCCATATTTTTAAATGTCTTACAGTGAACATGTATTAACTTTGTAAGGTTAAATTTGGACCCCAATTAAGAAAAAAGTGGACAGTCAAGTGAATTAATAACTGCTAAATTGAGCAGAATTATATTATTTAAATAAATCAGTTCTGGTGCTGAGATGATTTGCAATAATTTTTCGAAATCTCTCACCAATGCGTATGACTTGGGGCAGGTCACTTAAGTTGTGTATGCTTTAGAGGATCAATAATCACTGCGTGCTTCTACAGGATACTGTGATGGTGTGACAGCATTGGTGAAATGCTTAGAACTCTGGAAAGAAGGATATACAGCAAGTAGTAATGGATATTTTAATTATCCACTGTGTAATGATTCTGTTTATAATGCCCTCAGTGGTTTTATCCATTCTCATTAAATTATCACCTCTGAACAAAGGACTCCCAAATCTTAGTACATACTTTTCTCTAACTCCCTTCTTTTATCCTATCATTCTTGTTTTCTGGCTTCTTTTTTCCATCTTTCTTCCTTTTACCACAAATAACTTCATATCAAGTTAGATTGATTATGAATTAATCATGGACTTGATTAACCAGTTTCTCTGATCAATACAAGTTTGTTTAATTAACTTGGAAGTGAAGTTTATAGAACTACTTTAAATTTATCATTCTTTGGCTCCTACTAGGAATAGCTATCTATATAAATTTCATGTGTTAGAAAGCATACAAATATAAATGTAACATGCCTTTTCGTCCTATGAAGACTGCATCAAAGGCTCAAGAGTTCAAGAGTCCTAATCATGGAAGCTATGTTTTGTCCTGACCATACCAACCAACCCATGATGTGGTCTTAGATAAGTTGAACTCTCTTTCTGGAACACTGTCCTCTTTTATCAGAGAAAGGGAGCAGGCTGGATACTCTTAAAGGGCCAGGAGATAGATACAAAAGAATCTGAACAAATGGGAAAGTGGGAAGCAGCACGACATAAATGAGCTGCCTCTGCTGTTCAGCAGATCCCTCTGAACACCACCTGCCTCAAACCCGGAGCTCAGTATATGACAACATAATTGGAATGACACACTACACACAGGAGAGTAGCCCATGTTCCAAGCCAGCTAATAACCCTTTACCAGCAAGTACTGTCCACTAAGCCTTTTGGCAATTATTCCTGAACAATAAAGCTGTCAGCTCTTGTTTTAAAAAGTACTTACAGATAAAGGGATAAAAGACAGGAGGGGGGGAATACTCTTGTTATAAGAGTGGGTTAGCAGGGCTGAAGGGATATTTTAATCCAGCAGACAATGTGCTGAGATGGTGTGGTAAATGGAAGATCAGATTGTTATCAGGATGAATGGCTATTGGGGTACAAAAGGAGCCATATATGTGTAGCAAGTCTAATAAATGTGACAATAGGCAATTCAGGAAAGCACATTGCTGAGAGAATGCCATGATCTGGAGAAATTTCCTGAAGATCGTTTTTCTTCCCTCCACCGATCCATCGCATAGCAAATAAGAGTCTTCTCTTTATACTCTCCTAGAACTACCCTTAGGGCCACTGCTAGCTCATGGATGCCTCTGGTGCTAAAAGGCACATCCTCTGGGATATCTATCCAGCTAGGCAAAGGTTGAGGGGGTTGCAAAAGGTACTCTCTCTGGGTGGACTCATTAGAACAACAACTTGTATAGCAGTGCCCTGGCTAAATGTCAGCTCCCCATTCCCATCCCCTTATTCTGGTACATACCATATTCTAGGATCCTGATTCATATATTCTGTTTGTCTGTCTGTCTGTCTGTCTGTCTGTCTGTCTGTCTGTCTTCCTCCCTAGTCTCTTCACCCCAGCTTTACTCAACGACCAAATTAACCAATTAAACTGGCACAAATGTCAATTCTCACTTGTACTTTGGATTGGGACTAGATTCATTTTTTAATGACTGAAGCTAAAGGTTTCAATCAGTATTTTAATGAAAAGAATATCATCTTGGAAGATAGAAAAACAGTGGTTCTCTTTTAGAAGATGGAAGCAATAGGGGTACTGTTTCAATGCTTTGGGGAGAGAGCAGTATTTCCAAAGGTTTCAAGTTAGTACTTTGTTCCATGAAATATTCGTTAGAAAATTAAAGTTTTTTAGTTTAGTAAGTTTAACAAATGCTGTATATATACTATATCTCACTTGGAGATTAAAATTACATGTTACTGGATTAAGGCTCTGTTTGACCCACCATTTCTAAAATTATTAACTGAGAAACACTTTTGGAAGCCCTCATCTTCCACTGAAGGCCTCGTTCCTAGAGCCTTTTCTACAGTACTGACCACATCTGTGCTCTGGTCCAGTCAACCCCATTGGAGAGGATTTCCTAGGACAGTTCTTGGAACCTGCGG
>NDGM011065174.1:0-14093 GCA_002564305.1 Octomys mimax
GAGCTGGCCACACACACACACACACACACACACACACACACACAATAAATAAATAAATAAATTCATTGCATATGAATCCACCCATGAAATAAATGAGTTCATCGCATTCAAATTCATGGCATACATTTTAAAGAATCTTTTAAAGGGCCTTTTAAAAACAAAAAAGAGAATGTACATAAAAACTGTTTTAAGGGCAGGGGAGATAGCTCAGTGGTCAACACACCAGCCTAGGAAGATCAAGGACCCAGTTTGATAGCTGGTACCACATGCTCTGTAGCCCCAGAACCATGGCCTCACTGTGCTGGCTGAATACTGGGCATGGTGGTGCACACCTGTAATCCCAGAGCTAGGGAGGCTGAAACAGGAGGATCACTGTAAGTCCAAACTGCATAGTGAGACGCTGCATCCAATACATAAATTAAATGAAACAAAACAAAACTAAGGCTTTATTGTGAGACAATTTATTATTTTAGGTGCCAGTAAGAAAGAATACACTAATTATCCCTACAATCAATCAGCAGATTTGTCCTCTTGTCAGAATTGTTAATTTGTGAAAAGATGACACTTTGTATAATAAGAAACCTACCAGCAAAGAAAGCCCAGGCCCTGAGAGATTCACAGCAGAATTGTGCAACAAATTTAGAGAAGATTTAATTTCAACTATTCTCAAACTCTTCAATGAATTTGAAAGGGAAGCAATTCTCCCAAACTCATTCCTGTAGGCAAGTATTACGCTTAATCTGAAACTAGAGAAAGATCCAAATAAAAAGGAACTACAAGCCAATCTCTCTAGTTTATATAAATGCAAAAATACTCAGTAAAATACTAGAAAACAGATCAGCTTATCATGAAGATTATACATCATGACCAAGTGGGATCCATGCCAGGAATGCAGGGATGGTTCAACATATGCAAATCTATAAATGTAATACACCATATCAATACAGCCAAGAACAAAAGCCACATGATCACCTCAATAGATACAAAAATCTTTTGATACAGTCCAATACTCATTCATAATAAAAACTCTAATCAGAATAGATGGTCTATATCTCAATCTGATAAAAGCCATCTATAGGAAACCAACAACCAATATCCTAGTAAATGGGCAAAAACTGAAGGCCTTCATTTTAAAATCAGGAACAAGACAGGGATGTCCACTGTCTCCACCCCTAATGAATATAGTTCTGGAATTATTAGCATGAGCAATTAGATAAGAGAGAGAAATAATTAGGAATAAGGACTGGAAAAGAAGAAATGAAAGTAGCGTTATTTACAGATAACATAATACTCTGCATAGAGGACCCCAAAAATGCAACCAAGAATCTTGTATATTTAATCACCAAATTTGGCAATGTAAAAGGATATGAAATCAACCCCCCAAAATCAGTAGTATTTTTGTACACAAATAATGAATGCACTGAGAGAGAAATTAGGGAAGCCACACTTTTCACAACAACATCCAAAAGAGATTTATTAGGAATAAATCTCACCCCGAAATTGAAATATTTATACAGTGAAAATTATGGTATTCTTAGAAAAGAGTTGAAGAGGACTTGAGAAAATTGAAAGATATTCAATGCTCCTGAATAGGAAGAACCAACATTATGAAAATGACCATACTCCCCAAATTGTCATATAGATTCAATGAAATCCCAATTAAAATAGCATTAGTAAAGCTCACAGAGCTAGAGGAAACTTTCCTCTAATTCATTTGGAACCAGAAGAGACCCAGAACATCAAAATCAATCCTGGGAAACAAAGGAAAGGCAGGAGGTATCACAATCCCTGACCTGAAATTGTATTATAAAGCTACTATCACAAAATCAGTATGATACTGACATTGAAACAGACCTGAGGAACGGTGGAACAGATTAGTAGATTCAGACACACTAAAAACACACTCGGCCACCTTATCTTTGATAAAGGGCTGACCATGTTCACTGGAAGAAAGATAGCCTCTTTAATAAATGGTTCTGGATGAGAAATAATTCAAAGAATCATTAAGTGGGATCTCATCTTTTTGAAAACTTTCTGTACTTCAAAGGAAATCTCCAACAGAGTAAGATAAAATCAACAAACTGGGAAGATATTATAGCTGACTGTTCCTCTGACAAAAGTCTTCTATCTAGACCATTAACAAAAAGGCTTCTCAAATTCAAAGACCCAATCCAAAAATGGATATCTGAAATGAATATACATTTTTCAGATGAAGAAATACAAATGGCAAATAAATATGTGAAAAATGTTCAACACCGTTGGTCAACCAAGAAATGCAAGTTAAAACAACAATGAGATACCATCTCACCTCAGAACGAATGGCTAACATCAAGAAGCCAACCAATAACATATGCTAGTAGGGATGTGGGGAAAAAGTAACCCTTTCCCACTTTTGGAGGATGCACAGACTGGTACAACTACTATGGATATCAATGTGGAGATTCCTTAAAAAGTAATGTTGGATCTTTTTTTTTAATCAAAAAATTGTTTTGCAGTGCCAGGGATATAGCTCAGCAGCACAGTGTCTGCTTGGCAAATGCAAGGTCTTGAGTTCAATTCCTGGTACAAAAAGTTTTCCTTGTATCTGAGTAGCCCATAACCTAGTAAGTCTCTTATACGATGGTTTCATTTAAGTAGGACAATGTTTTTCCAGAAAAAAATAATTTAAAAATCAATTTTTGAATTTTCCACTGCTTAGTATCTAGGGTACATGGAAAGAGAAGCAGAAAGCTTCAGGGTAAATGGAAGGCAGATGAAGATTGAAAAAATTGGGTCACAGCCCCTTACTAGAAAGATTTCTTTTAGTCCTTTCACTTATAAATGCCTTCTTTGGTAGTGCTGACATGTATGTGATGCACTTTGGAAATGTTAATAAAAATGAACAGAAGGCATAGCCTTAGCTGTTTCCAGAGAACAATTAAAATGGAAGTATTTTTGCTCTCAGTTGTGGAGGTTGACATTGAATAACAATGATAGGAAAGCCATGGGGCACTCATAAAGCAATCATGATACTGAAATAGCAATCTTGTTGGTACTACAGGTTCAGGGGTAGGAAAGAATGTTAATATGCTTAGGATGGGGGTTTGACATAACATTCTAATGTGATGAAGTTGAAAATATGTAACTTGGGATAAGAAAATGATCTGTAAGGAGAGGGAAAGGAAATTTGTGGCTTTTTTCCATTTGAAAATAATTATGGTTTCCTTTAGCCAACTCCAGGAGATTTAATAACTTTTGTATTGGAGAAGGGTGGCTCATGCCATATGGCTACCCCCTACTTCCATGTTCAAACTACAAATAGCACAGTTTTGAAGCCTAGCACAATTTGGTCATTGTAAAGTCTATGCTGTAATTCTTCTTTATATCTTAAAATTATATTCAAGAGCAGTTTCTTGTCTTTTGGAAAACCAACTGGCAAATGTTTGAAGGAATTGAGGGAATGATTTCTAAATTAGTGACAGAAAACAGTGTTCTTTTCATAGACCATTTTTAAAATAACCTTTGATGAGTCCATAATCCATTTTAATTATCTGTGCAAATATTCCATTTCTAATCTTATAAACAGTGAACAGCCTTATAACTATATGTAATTGCTTGTAATGTTGCTGCTTAGATATAGAATGCTTTTTGAGGAGCACCTATTCAACTACAGAGTTAAGAGCCAGAGTATTTTGAATTTTGAACTAAACTGAGCCATACAAGCTTGATAATTCAAGTTTTCCTTTTAAATTCCTTCTCCCTGTTTATATAGAGAGAAGGAAAAATGATTTCTGAATGTTATCAGATTGTTTCAAGCAATTTATCACATTAAACAATTTGTGCAGGCAAGATAAACACTGAGTTCAACAGATGTAATAATCAAGGAAGTAGTTATAATATTTTGCTTGTATAACATGTTAAATATCTTTTTTTAAACAAAGAATGTTGAAAGAATTTATGGAGATTTTTATTTTTTCCCCTTTCCAAAACAGATTCTGGTAAAATTTATGTCTACATGGAAATTGACAAAAATGCTTAGAGAATGACCACAATCACCTAGAGTTGCTTTGATTCTGAGTATGTTTTAACTACAGGGTTCTATGACACAGTAATTTGAAGCAATCTTATTACAATGTCATTCTTTTAGTATTTATTTCTCCAAATGTGTAATTATGATTACTCTCATTTTATCTGTAAAGTTCTCTATAGTTCTTAGACATAGTGTGCTACTTATTTGGAATATGGTAATTCTTTCTTCATATGATAACATCAATGGATATTAAAAAAAAACTATTTGGTGCGCCTAAATAAATTGCTATCATTACCACTAAAACACAGAATTAAAGATATCACTAGAGTTCTAAGGGGAAAACACAATGCTAACATGCTGAGTTCCTCTTCATAAATAATTCTGTTAACTAATTGCAAAATTTCCTGAGAGGGTAACTTCAAATCAATAACAATATTTTAACAGTTTAATAAACAGGACAGATTAAATTATTTTGTAATATTGAAATATTAGTTTTTCTTATGATAAGATTAAGTAACTACTACCATCAAATGATTTCAAGACCACATCACTCAATGTAGTATGAGACCATTATACAAAAATGTCACATGAGGCTGGTGTTTATAATGGTTTGCCCCTTGGCACAGTTATATGGACAAGTTCATCACTATGGAAGAATGAGTATCCAAGGTATGATCTGCAGAAAGAGCCAGATAGATCTTGAAAAAATAGGGTCCAAGTGAGGAAGAAGCTCAAGGCCTAGGTATGACTTGAAGATAGTTTTGTAGGGTAAATCTGAAAAGATTTGAGGCATGTAGTTTGCTGCATGTAGTTTGCTACCTTACATGCTATGTCAACATTTAGGAAGTGGAAGTACAACAGAGGAAAGAGAAAAACAGCAGAGATACACTAGAAATAGTACAAGCAATCTCCTTTTCAAGAAAAAAAGAACAAGTTTTAATAAGGTCAAATGTAATGGAAATAAAGTGGATAAGAATTAGAGAAATGGAAACAGCAAGATGTGTATCATTAGACATGTTTAAGAAAACATTTCTAGAAGAGCAGAAACTCTGAATCTGAGCGTGCAAAGAGTAACACACAGGCTTTTAAAAAATGTGGGTCCAAGAGCTACATTGTTGGCATTTGACCCCATAGGCTAAGAGGTGGGTCTGGAAGCCTGTATGTTGACAAATGAATCAAGGTGATTCATAGGTGGAATCTTCTTAGATTTCAGTTTGTGAAGCACTGCCCTAAGAATGAAGCTAGGGTGAATCTATGTTTGTGGAACATGAAATGGAACTAATACTGTTTGGGGACCTTCTCAAAGACAAAATAGAAGATTAAGAATATAGTGAATATTTATGGTGAAAAAAAGAAAGCAACAAATCGTAAATTTAAAATATTGTCTCCGAGCTGCATAGTGAGACCCTGTACCCAATAAATAAAAATTAAAAGATGAAAAACTATTTAAAATATTGTCATTTCAAACTTAAAAAATATTTAAAGCTTGTACTAGTTATCTTTCTTTCATCTTACACGTTTGGCTTCTGCTTTGATGCTTCTTTGTAATTTATTTAATTTATAAAATCAATAATTATGAAAAATGTAAAAAATTAATTTGAAATTAAGGTATGCTCAAGAGCTACTCAAATCTATTAAAATTGAAGATGCGTTATATTCAGCTACATAATTCTGAATAAATTATTCTTTTGTTACCATTAGATGACCTTCTAAAAACATGTATAGGAATTTCACCACTGGAATACTAGTTTCTTCAGGCAATTTCTCCATGGTGGTGGAGATGTTGTGGACAGCTTTGAGTGGAACATTTGGCCTTTTAAGAAAGGGTCAGATCTACTAAGATACCATTTAGCAATTTGGGATGCATAAAATGTATTAATTCAAACTCAGACATATCGGTATTTGTAGAAGTGCTTCAATTGTGTAACCTGCAAAGGGGAATTTAAATTTTTTTATTCATTGTTATTTCCATTAAAAGGAAAACCATATAATGCATTTTAAATTATATGTGTCTTATTGTTCAAGTACTTTTCGACAAGAGTAGATTCTCATTTTGGCAAAGCATCAATGAGAAAGGAATCTTCCATTTGTAATGTTTTACAGGCTAGCCCCTGGATCTACACATTTTAGATCTCACTTTTTCTCAGTATCAGTGTATTTATGTTGTCATGTGTTATACTGTGATATGACATCTGGCTCTGAAAATTCATATCATGATGCAAACAAAGTTCAACAAAACTTATGTGTATGTGAACACATTGTTAGTCCATACCTAAGTCTATGGAATTTGAGCTCTTTTAGGGAGGGTCCCTGGAGCATCCGTAGGCTAACTTTATGGGAGATCTAACCCTGAAAAATAGAGGTGTAAACTGGCCCATAGGTGTAGGAAACGCATGCCTTGTTGACAGACAGAAGAGTTCCTATAGGGGCCTGTTATGGTTTGTGGCTAGTTGTCCCCCCAAAGCCTCCTGTAGTCATGGGGTGGTTTCTAGAGTTTGTGATTGATTCATTATCTTATTCTGGGATTATGTATGGGAGTACTACACCCACCCTGGGGTGGTTAATGTGTATTTCAATGTAAGGAGGGGAAAGAGTCTAGATAGCTGCCTTATTGCTGCCCCACCTTTTTCTCTTTGCTATTTTATAGCACCATGAATGGCTGCTCTCTGCCATGTGCCTTTCTGTCTTGGAGCCAGTGGAGTATGGACTGAAACCTACACTAACTGTGAGCTAAGTAAATCTTTCCTTACTTAATCTTGGGTATTGGGTATTTTGTCCTAGCCATGAGGAAAAAACTACCCAAGATAGGGCCTGAGGGATTTTGAAGAATTTAGTCAGGAAGAAAGGAGAACTGAAAAGATGGTTAAGAGAAGATTCTCTTGGTGGAGCTAATTATTTATTTCTTTATTTATATATTTGGGGGCATGAATATACAGAAGAAACAGAGAAAGAAGAACCAAAAGGAGAGGAAGAAAAAAGAACAAGAGATTAGGAGAAGGGGAAGAGGAATCAGAGAAGAGATCAAAGAAGGGAATTAGGATAATAAGTTTGAAATTGCCTATCAAAACCCCTAGGTTCCTGTTTTCTCTCTTTTCCTTTCTTCAGTGTGGGTCCACCTTCCCAAAGGCTTTCCATGTTGTCTTTGTATTGAGCAAGGGTACCCACTATCCTCCTGGGTTTTTTGTGAAGAGTATCTCCTGCTAGCACTTCAGTGTCACGCTTTGTAGTTGTATCTAAGGATGCTGCCAACACATCATCTTATTTTTGCCTTTGGGCTTTGGACCCTGTGCCTCTTTGTTTTTCTTTTCCTTGCCAAAAAATATTTTTCAGTTCCACACTCCTCCCAGTGAAACCTCATTTCCTTAATTAAAATGGGATATGTAAAAAGCTTAAGACAGATAATTTCAATGTCTATATTTTCTTAAAAAAGCAAATATTATTCTCTGCTTTCTGAAATATGCATTTTAAAGTAAATATCTAAACTCATTTGTTGACCAATTTTTACCATTATAAGTGTTCAATGTCATTCCATACTGAAATAAAGCACAAAGATTAACTGTAGTTATTCTTTAGATATTGAAGCTTGAGGTCTTTTAAGAGACTTTGTATCCTTATGTCTAAAGGCAATAACATAATTAGAGGTGCCCACATTTGACTGTTGATATGCTGCCCAAAAAAAATTCAGAAAAAAAGTGAAAAATTCACTCATTCATTTGTATGTTTCCAAGTCTCCAGATGTTTGGCATTATGTGGGCTAAATTTTAGGTGACTAATTGATTGGGATGTTCATATCCCACGTGTTTGGCACTGCAGATAGATTCTGATTGTGTTTTCAGATAGGCAAGTACAACATGTTTTATGTGCTCACTGGGGACACATAGCTAATGGTGTCAAATGACTTTTTCCTATTTGACCCCCATGCACACAGTTCAGTTTTACTCATGACTTCTACTCCCATGAAAATGCAGGTGCAGATGCTTTATTGTGTTTGAATCTCATAAAGCCTAAAAGATTTGAATGAGAAAAGTAATTCTGTTCCAGGAGAAAGTGTTTCATCCCAAGGAATAAAATTTTCCTGTCTTTATTCCAGAAAATGGGCAATAAAAATATATGAAATCATTGTATTACTATGCCTGAGAATAAACATTCAAAAAAAGATGGTTTAGACCACCAGGATTCTGAGATGAAATTTGATAAAGAGGAAATTTGAGCTAGATGGTACCTAAATATATTTTTTTACTGTAAGATGTCAAGGTATAGAAGAGTCAGTAGTATAACCAGGTAATTTTACTTACTTATAGTGGTTCTCTTGACTTCTCTTTGCTGACAGTTAAATTTTTTGTCAGATATTTCTCAAGTGGGAAGGATTATTCATTTGAAATTGATTGTGTATTCTGTGTGGGTCTATAAAAATCTCAAGAAATAGATCAATTTAGGGACCAGAGAGTTGCCACAAAAGAGATACATTAATTTAAAATATTCAAGCCTGTAAGCATTTTCTCCAATGTGTTTAATGACTTAATGCAAATATTGACTGAGTTGTTTTCATTTGAAGACATTTACCTCAGTGTCTTGGGATACATAGTGTTGAACAGGTTAGAAATTATTCATTTCTGTTGATTCTGTTAAAAAATATTGGAAATATTAGTAGGCAATTTAATAAAAAAGGCATCAGGATGAAATGGTAACTAGTACAAAGAAATTAGTAATCAATCACCAATATTTTGAGATTTTGGGACCTAAAGGAATTCCTAACTTATTCTTTGGGAAAGAATAGAATTTAGAAGTAATTGGAAGCAATAGAATCTTCCTTGCTTTTGTACAACATTAAGCAGAAAAAAACCTGCCAGGAGGAGAGAATGAGGATTACAGGGTTTTTATACTTGAGTGATTTTAAAATATATGATTATATTAAAACAAGCCATCAAGAATTTTGTTAAGAGCCGGGGAGATAGATCAGTAGAATAAGCACTTCCCTGGCAAGTGCAAGGTCCCGAGTTCAATCACTGGTTCCGAAAAAAAAAAAAAAAGAATTTTATTAAAGTAGTATTTGAGCACTAAAGTGACAATAGGTTGATAAATGTTATTATAAATAATAAAACCTAATAGATTGATTCATTAAAAAATCAAGTTATTAGAAGATAAAGTGCAGAGGAAAAGGTCCATAAATATTAACTTGGGACCATACAATCACATGTGAAAGCCCAGCTTTAGGGAGGGTAACTCATTATTGTAAGATGTATGTACTATAATTAAGAAATAAACTGTAACAAATGAGTAGTTGCAAAAAATGAGTCTCAATTATAAGTTAAAAGAAATTAATGCAATCCAGAAAACAGGTTTAAAGAGTATTTTATTTTTTTAAAATTTTATTTATTTAGCGTGTGTGTGTGTGTGTATGTGTGTGTGTGTGTGTGTGTGTGTGTGTGTGTATGTGTCTGTGTGTGGCCAGCTCAGCCCACCAGGGGGCTGGCTGGCATGTGGTGCTGGGCGATTGAACCGCGGTCCCTGTGCTTTGCTAAGCTTGTTCTAAATAGGTGCTTTAGACCACTGAGTCATCTCACCAGCCCTAAAGAGTATTTTAGAGGAAAATTGTTATATGATGTACTCATGGTAAATCAAAGTATCTCCATTGTAAGGAAGTAAATTCAGTTATGTGAAGTTTTAATAAAGAGACTGAAGTTCCTCTGTACTCTCAAGCTGTCCAATTTAATAAAAAATAAGATAAGATGTATGTAATTCTTATGGAAAGATTAAATCACTTCAGAAATAGGTTCAGCAGCATTAAGATGATTACTATTACAATTACAAGAAATCAATTTTCAGGGGCTCCAGCAGGTGCAGCTCCATTACAGAATGGTCTATCTGGACAAGTGGCACTGGTAGAAGTGGCCCACCAGTGGCAGGACACTATTTTCCAAGGTGCCCCCATGAGTTGGAAGGTAAAGTCAATCTACCAAAGGGAAACTCATTGCATACAAGTTGCTGGCATATGTTTGATTTTGTTATTTAACTGTAGAACTTGTTCCTATAGTTCAATGTACTAAATTAGTAGTCACTACAGTTGGTCAGTTGCTAGGCTGTGCAGGACGTTATTGTTATTGCTAATTGTACTGTTTTAGTCATGATGTCATACACTTGTAATCAGTTTTTCTCCTTCATGTGACAACACGATGATATCCTGGCATTACAACCAGAATGAAAGGATGGAATGCTGAGCAAAATAGATAGCAACCTCCCATCCTTAATAAATTGGGAAGGTAGATTCCTGGGATAGACACAAAGACCAAGAACAACTTATACCTAGAAGACATCTCTGAGGTATAGACATTTCCTAGGAGAGGCTTTGGTACTAATGATAAAGCTATTTACCCTAAGAAATCCACAAGCACCAACACAGAAAATAAACAAAATGAAAACATCAAAACCAGAAAATAACAATATGTAGAAACAAAGTGATATCCCAGATCTCAGACCCACCTAGGACAAGTCTAGCACACAATGAGATAGAGGAAATAGGAAGCCATATACTGGAAATTACTGAAATGATAGCAATAAAAGTAAACAAGCAAACAAACAAACATAAATGGAGATGGCTATAGAAAATATAATCTCTAAGAAAAAATGAAGGACAAAATGAAAGACATGAGCAATGATTGTAGAGTAAAATAGAAGAACTTAGGAAAGCGATAAAAACCACACATATCCAACATAGGAAAAAAAATGGAAGCCATGAAATAGATATGAGCAAACCATGGTCCCTGCACTTGCTGAAGCAGACACTTTTAATCCATTGAGCTATCTGGTTGGCCAGATGTATCGGACTTTTAATATGCTTTTGGACTGGACTTTGTTGATATATTGTTGAAATTATTTTGCATTCATAGTCAAATGATTTATGGTTATCAGGGAATTTGACTGTAAATTTTGTAATGTCCTTCCCTAGCACTGTAGCTGGGAAGTACTTTTTTTTTTTTTTTTGTGGATCTGGGGATTTAACTCAGGCCCTTGTACTTGCCAGGCAAGCACTAATTCTACAGAGCTATCTTCCCAGCCCAATACTCACCTTATAATGTGAATTTGAAGGTTTTCCTTTCTGCTATAGCTTGTATCTGGATGTCCCTCCAAAGCGTCCTGTGGTCACAGGTGGGGAGTTTTGAAGGTAGCTGGATTAGAGTGTGTGAATGCAGATTAAGAGTGTAAGACTAGGATTAAGAGTGTGGATAGTGGAAGCCCCACCCTGGGTTTAATGGCACCAATCAGCAGGTATTTAGTTTGGATGGCATATAAATGGACAGAAAGAAGACTGGCTTTCTGCTCCTGCTTACTGTTTTGGCTACATGCTGCATTCCTGCCTGCCACATGTCATGGAATATTTCTGCTCTGAGATGGTCCTATGCCATGCTGCCCTGGTTTGGAACCAGATGACTGGACTGAAACCTAAAATATGTGAACTTAAATAAACCTTTCTTCCATTAAAAAAGAAATAGATATGAACAGATATCCAGGAGAAAAATTATATTAAAATTATATGCAATAGATTGAACGAAGGTGAAGATAGAATGTAAGATTTGGAAGACAGGATTATCGGTAGTGACCATGAAAAGAAAGATATTTCAAACAGAACAAGGGACCGTGAAAAACAAACAAACAAACAACCCAACAGCAGCAAAATTAAACAAAGGAGAACAACATAAGATTCATGACAGTCAATGAGAAAGCTGGCTGTAGCTTTAAATGCTATTAAAGAAAAAAACCTCTTCGCAGAAAAAATGGCAGAAAACTTCCCAACAATGAAGAAAAAGCTAACATACAAATAAGTCAAACATATAGAACTCTAAATATCCATGATCAAAATAAATCTAACCAAGGTATGTAATACTCAAGATTCCAGAAATTCAGCACAAGAACAGAATATTAAAAATGGTTAGAGAAAAGAAAGCACTTAAAAGAAAAACTATTAGAACCATAGCAGGCTTCTTAACACAAACCCTCAAGTCATGAGGAGCTTGGAGTGAAATATTTCAAGCTATAAAAGAAAATAACCTCCAACACAAATGTGATGTACCCTACAAAACTGTCTTTCAGAATTTATAGGGAAATAAAATACATCCATGACAAAGAACAGCTAAGAAATTCGTGACCACTAAATCAATTCTCCAAAATACTCTGAAGCGTTTTCTAGAGAGATAATGAAGACAATTCCAAGATCACCAATTGGAAGAAGTCACCAGTCAAGCAATTAAACAGAACAATTAAACAGAGGGAAAAGTAAAAAATCCAGCAATAGGAAAATAACATGAAAAAGACAAGCCAATATATATCAGTTATAATTATCAGTGAAAATGTTCCAGTTCATCAATTAAAAGAAACAGACTTGTAGAACAGATCAAGAAAAAAGATACAATAATATGCTGCACACAAGAAAGACGTTTAACTGAAAAAGAGATTCGTAGAGTGAAAGTCAAAGCATGGAGAACAATAGTCTATGTGAGAGGACTCCCAAAAAATCAGGATTAAACTGTTCAACAGGGAAGAACAACTGGGACAGCAGAAAGGAGAAAAGAAGGAAGAGAATAGCTAAGATAATTATGCTATTATTCTATCTGCAGACAGTGTGAATGTCAAGCCAATATTGTTTAAAATACAGAAAGAAGGTCACTACATACTTGTTAAGGGGAACTCCCAAAAATAAGAGATAATCAAAAGTATATATGTTTTCAAATACCAGTGCATTTAACTACATAAAACAAATATTAACGGACATGAAAATTCAAACAAGCACTAACACAATTGTAGTAGGGGACTTCAATCTCTCACTGTTACAAATAAACAGATGAATCAACAAAAACAAAAAATCAACAAACAAACATCAAAACCAAACCAAACCTGTGAACAGATGCATTTAGAAGATGTCTGAGGCACTGTTCTCCTTGTTCTGCAGTGCTTGCCCTCTGTGGTTCTTTATTACTTTTTGAGCCCCAGGGTTTGAATTCACTGCCATGTCTTTTGAAGAAGGGAAGCTGTTTTTCAGTGTGCTCAATTTCAACATGGATGAGAAGGCACTGGAAGACCACTTCAGCAGCTTTGGGCCTATTTATGAGGTGGTTGTCAGGGACCAGAAAACTCAGTGATCCCGAGGTTTTGGCTTCATCATCTTTTCCAATCCAGAGCATACCTTAGATGCCAAGAGAGCTCATGAATGGAGAGTCACTGGGTGGTTGCCTGGTCCGTGTGGACCATGCAGGCAAATCTGTCTGGGGCACCAGAGAAGGTGGTGTTTTGGAGCCCATGGATGTGGACACAGCTGCTCTAGAGGTGGTGGGCACCAGGGCTATGGGAATGGCAGATATGATAGTCCACCTGGAGGATATGGATATGATATGGGTGATCAAGAGACCATAGTGGCAGAAGTCAAGGTGGTTATGATTGATACTCAAGAGGGAATAACAGAGACAATTATGACAACTGAGAGGTTTATAGACATAGCATACACAAAGAATAACACTTCTCACCCAGGATTGTCTTTCTAAATCACTGTATGAAGATTTTTAAGTCGTGCTGAAACTTGTTTAGTGTATTTACTATTTTTAAATCAAGATTCTAATAGGCGCTTCTCTGGCAAGCGCAAGGGCCTGAGTTCAATCCCCGGTTCCAGAAAAAATAAAATAAAATAAAATAAAATAAAATAAAATAAAGACCTTTTAGAAGTTCTGTGTTATTTTAATTTTCTCCCAATTAATGTCAAACTTCTGAGACATTTATAGAGTTATGGGGTTTTTTCCTTATAAAATTTTTTAGTTTGGACTCTCAGGATCATTGCTTCTGGCACATGAAAGAGTTGTACCAGATGGATAATTTTCTTTTAAATCATGTACTTCTTGTTATTTTTAAAATATGCATGCAATTCTTAATCATGAGCAGAAAAACTTTTGAACGTACCTATAAGCACTCTGAATCAAGAACATGATTGCCTAACGTGTTTTTCTTGAAATTGAAGATATACCACTGTGAGTATAAGAGCTTCTTGAAAATGTTTGTGAATGTCATTTTTTTAATACTGGAAGAAAAAATATTCTTTCAT
>NDGM011065207.1:0-10886 GCA_002564305.1 Octomys mimax
TTGCTAAGCTTGTTCTAAGTAGGTGCTTTAGACCACTGAGCCATCTCACCAGCCCCATGTTTGATTTTTTGAGTGCACTGGTATTCCTATCCCCGCCCCCATGCGCTGGCTGACCAATCTTCTGGCATTCTTTTTGTATCATCTAGCCGCTAGATGGAGCTCACAGCTGCCCTGAGTTCCGAGCTCAGCTGGCCCCCCTCCTCTCCTGGTGGATGTCCGAATCTGAAGAACTCCCTGGCCACAGCGCTCCACTGCAGCGGCTGCCCTGTCCCATTGGTGTGTTTCTCTGCGGAGGCCTCTGGGGTTGCCACAAGGCTCCATGTGCCCGCAGGTTCCAGCTGCCCCGCCCCCTGCAGTGAGCCTGGGCTCAGGGAGAACGCACCACACGCCACCCGCTTCTGTGTTGAGGTCTCTTTCTTGGCTCTTTGGGCTTCTGTTCTTGCTTGTGTGCTTGCTGGGTCTTGGGGATCCACGTCCCTCCTTCTCTTCATCACGTCGCTACATTCTAGGGTCTGGACTCAAATCTCAGAGAGGCTGTTTCTCTGCTGTTCTTCACTCTGTCATCTTCCCAGTAAGTCCAAAAACATTTTTAAAACAGTATAAACTAGAAATTTATGCTCTGAAGTTTCCAAAGTCCAAGACAAAGGTGATGGCAAGCTCGGGCTCTCCTGGAGGCTCCATCTGTAGGCAAGACAGCCCTTCCTTTGCGTCCTCTCAAGGTACAGGTGTCTGGCAAGCTCTTACTGGCTTCTTTTATAGGACCATCATCTCATTTATGTGGGCAGAGCCCTCAACCTCTGTTTCTCTCTCAAAGTCCCAGTGCTGAACACCACTGCATGGGGAGGGGTTGACATGAACTTAGGAAACACAAATATTTAGGTCATAACAACTGATCTCTGTATTGTGCAATAAAGGTAAATCTTTGCTTTAAAAACATTTTTTATTCTACAAAGCAGGAATGATGCTGCTTACGGGGACATGTAGTAACAGCAAAATCTCTCAACTCAGACTGTCTCTCCGCAAAGGTAGTAGCAAAAGGAAGCTTGATGGTTGCATAATCATGAAATCAGAATAGGATGCACATCCCAGGCAGTCCATTATGGAATGGCAGAGACAAAGGGACTCTCCTTCCTGTGTCTAATCGAGCAGACATGGCTCGGGCCTGGCGTGTTTTCAACCGTAACTGGTCATCGGGTGAGAGGGCTCAACATGGCACTTCAGCCTAGCTCTCCCTCACACTGCCTGGTATTTCCACGCTGCACTGGGAGTGGGTGGTCCTGCCCTTCTCTGGCTGTTGTGCTGGGGGACTGTGCTCTTCCAACCTGATATGGCTTTAAGGTTGACCAGAGGCCCCTTCCCAAGCCCTGGCATACATGCTGTGTGGACCCTGCTGAGTGGGCCCAGATGCTGGGCTCTGGGCAGGGGCAGCCTGCCTCCTTTAGACTTCTGCCTGGTCCTGTTTTAGGGAGGAATGATACCCTCAGGGAATCGTGTCTGTCCCACCCAGCTAGTTTTCCTCATGTATGTTTCTGGGAGCACAAGCCTTGAGCTGAGGGGATCGATATACAGCACAAGAGATGCACAGGGGTGGTACTGTTCTCTTTGTGCCGCTTGTTAAGCACAAATCACTTCTCACACACCTTGATGCTTGATGTCACGAGTTGCCACTTCTTGTATAGACAACTATATTTGCCTACTTGCCGATTGTCCCAAGTGCCTTCTTCCCAAGCCTTTTTGTTTTTTCATTCTGAAACTGGAATTCTCTGGCAGCCTCCTGCAGAGGAGTTGTTAAGATCTTGGACACGGGCTGGCTCACTTGATGAGCTGGGCTTTCTCTGTGCACGTTCCCTCTGCCTGCCTGTGAGCCAGAGCCACCTTCCCAGTTCAGTGTGGCCCCGCTCACCCCTCTGTTCCTCTGGTGCACACTAAGGGTTGTCGCTACTGCCCAGCTCCTGCCCTGCTGGCAGAGGCCTAGGGAGACCCTGCCAGTGTGGAGCCTGAACCGTGCTTCAGTCGAGGTCAATAGCAAGCTCTGTGATGGGGTCATGGCCACAGGCCCAGCCACCATTTGGAAAGGGTACTGTTTCTATTTTCTTTTGTCCACAGGCATTTATCTCCCTGATGAACATTATAGAGGGAGAATGTAAGACAGGACTTGGGGAGCCTACATCCTTTGGTAGCTTACATCCTCTAATCAAACAGCATTTAACATCCCAAAGCCCGCTCAAAGCTGGGAGCCCATTTAAAAAGCTATTTAATCTTGCCGTAGCTTCATCTCTCTTTCTATAGAGTAGACGGTACATAGCCAGGCTTCCCGCCTTCGAGGCCTGCATGCTGCAGAAGAGGCCGGGTGGACTGAGGAGCGTGTGTCCGTGCCCCAGCTGCCACGCGCCATGCCAGCCGTGGTCACAGAGGAACACATCTCTGTACCACAGCAAACACGGTCACATCAGTGATGAGCAGGGCCACTGTCAGAGCCTGTGGGGAAGGGCAGAGCCTGGACAACCTCAGCACAGGGCTGTGGAGAAGCCGGCAGCGACTCGGACTCGGCGGGTTATCCGTGGGGAGCAGTTGCTAGAAAGGCTGTGCTTGCAACTGTCAGCTTTGGTGGCGCTCCTGATACGCAGATGCCAGCTTAGTGTTTCAAGCAAGAAGCAGCCAGCAGTGGTACACCAGTTAGAAGTGTCCAGGGGCCATCTGATTGTGACCTGGGCTCAGGAGAAGACGCCCAGGCAGTTTCCGTGGAAGTAAAGCCCGCGTGTTCCCCCCGGCTCGTCCCAGCCTGGTGTCCTCTCGTTGGCACACTGCAGCTGCTCCACCTTGGGCCTCGGCATGTGTCTCGGGGCACCTCTGCCTTTCTTGACTCCAGTGCCTTTCTCTGTCGGGTTAGTTTTGCAAATACCTCATTCTTAAAAATCTATGCCACAGGGCTGGGGGGATGGTTCAGTGGAATTAGCGCTTGCCTGGCAAGCGCAGGGACCTGAGTTCAATCCCTGACTGTTTCAAGGCTCTCCCAACCTCTCTGTCACCCCTCTGACCAGGGTGGACGTCTTATTCCTTGGGGCATTTGGAGCAAGCATCCCAGGCTTCCTGCTCAGTTTCTCAGGGTCACTGACTGTGGTCCCATCCCAGCCTGTCACCAAGGTAGTACAGTATCTGAGTGTTCCCAGTAGTGAGCACTGTTCAGTCTTGGGTCCAGGATTAAATAACTATTGTTTGCGTAAATGAAATTCACTACATGCCATACCTAGTAAGCTTCAAATTTCTTGCAAGATGCTTCATCTCTGTTGCAGTAAAATACCTGTGTAAAGGTGACATCGCTTCATTTAGAGTGGTACACATTTTGAACAGCCTAAAACATAATGACCTAGTTTTCAGGGTCTGTATCTGCATGGCCCACAAAGCATTATGCATTCATATGAGGGGTTCCTAAGCTGAAGGTGGTGTCTGTCAGGAGAGGCGGGTCACAGGGCCTGACCGGGAGGGCCAGGGGGCCTCGCCCACTTCCTGCCTGCTGACCCGAGACACAGTCCCTCTCCTCTGCCTGCACCCCCGCACCACTCAGTCTCTCTCTTTGCATCTGCCGACAGGACAGTGGACTTCTGAAATGCGAGCCAGAATCGGCCTCTCTTCCTGTAAGCCATGGGTGTTGGCTGTTTGTCCCAGTGGCAGGAAAGCGCCCAAGACACCAGTCCTTGACATATTTAGGTGTTGCTGCCCCCACAGTGATGCTATTCTTTCCAAAGAAGGACATCTGAAGTGCCTTCCTCCCTCCCCAGCTGAACCAGGAGAATTTAGTTTAATAGCTTCACACTTTGTTAAGGGCTTATCTAATCAGGCAGGGGCAGAAGGGGAGAGGGCTGTATGGGACTTGCTTCTTAGCGTCTTTTTGCAGGGCTAAGGCAGGATTAATTGTGACATTAGACAAGGATGAACACCCGTGCTGTGGCCATTGACAAAGTGGTAAAGACTAGGTAGCTGTGACTTCTCCTTGTGTTTAAGTTTGGTATCCTGCATACACTTTTAGCCCTCCCTCTGGCCACCCATGGCACTTGACGTTTTTCTCATCTGACACCTGGAGAAAGGAATCTTGTTAATGTCTCTCTTGGGGTTAGTTTTATTTTATTTTTGATGTATTTAGTACAGGGTCTACAGGGTCTCACTACGTAGTGATTCTGTTTTCAGCCTCCCAAGTGCTGGGATTACAGGTGCAAGCCACGCTGTCTCAGCACGCCCCAGGGGCAAGGCCAGCACAGCACAGGGGTAGGGGATCGAACCCCAGCTGCTGCGCTCTGCCTAAGCAGGTGCTTTAGCCCGCTGAGCTATCTGGCCAGCCCTTCTTGGGGTTAGTTTTAAAAGACAAGGAAAGTATTCTAAGTGTGATGGCTAAATTATAAATCTAGAGAAACCTGTAATTTAAATAAACCCCTGGTAACCTCTGCTGAAAGCCTGTCAGGCTGGCTTGCACCTGGCTTGTTGGGCAGGGGTCATGGCCCTGGGCCCTGCCAAGGGCCTGCCTGCAAGCGCTTTTGCCGGCTGGCTTCCTCAAGCCATTGCAGGCGTGGAAGCCTCCATGACAGCAAGGGCTGGCACCTGAGGAAAGCGAGGCGACTCCTGCCCTTCTGGAGCTGGCAGCAGAGAAAAGTGCCTCGCTGCGAGCAGGCTCAGAGCCCGGAGGAGGGGAGGCGAGTGGCGCTGCCGCTCCTCCTCGGCGAGCAGGCTCAGAGCCCGGAGGAGGGGAGGCGAGTGGCGCTGCCGCTCCTCCTCGGCTCACGAGAGCCAGCGCGCTGTCACTTGCTCTGTGCCTCTTGGTTCAGCAGCCCCAGGGGGATCGCAGAGGGCTCAGTGCTGCCACCTCAGCGTGGATGTTCCTCCGAAAGTGCTATTTCTTGAAAATGTAAATTAAAAAAAAATTGGTAACGAGAATGGAAAAGAAAACAGCAAGAAATAGCTTCCCACGTCAGCTTACACTGAGACAAAAATAACCAGTGAGCTCACAGGGACAAGGCCTCGCTCCCCGACAGGCCGCTGCCCGCCGCGCTCACGTGGACGTGGTCGCACGTGGCCGTGGCCGTGGCCGTGGCCGTGGCCGACCGTCAGAGAGGTCACAGCTTCCTCGGGGGAAGTGCCGCTCAGTATCTCCGGAGCGGGCAACACGGACGTCTTGCGCTTTAAACAAGTTCCGATCAGTAATGACAGTTAAATGTACATCTAGATTAACTATGAATTTTAAAAACGAGGGCTCTAGGGATTAAATCATCAGGTACTGTTTTTCCTGGGTGAGCTGAATTGTTGGGAGCTTTCTCAGTATTATTAAAATTTGCATTTTTTGCTCTCAGTCCACACGGATTTGAGTGACATCTTTATCTTGGGTACTTTTCACTCGTTGCTGGGACAAATACCGACACTCAAAATTAAGGCAGGAAAGTCTTATCTCGCTCACAGGGTGGCGGCCTCAGTCCGCCCTCCCTCCCAGGCTGCAGGGCAGGCAGCCGCAGTTCACGGGCAGAGAACTGCGGCAGAGAGCGGCTGCCGCCAGCCCCTCTCCAAGGTCGCGCTCCCCCGAAGCGGCGCGAGGAAGCCGGGAAGTCTCACGGAGGTGGGGCGGGCGGCCGGAAGCTCTCAGCCCCTCCCTGCCGTCTTTTTGTGCTGAGTCACTGTGGGGGGACCTCGGAGCCTCCTCAGCCAAGCTTCGGGCGTCTCAAGCTGACACAATGCGTCAAATCAGGCTGGTTTGGAGGGAACAGATTTTGGAAAGAGATCAGGATTAATTTTTCTTTCTTTCTTTTTTTTTTTTTTTTTCTTTTTGACTTTCTACATACATTTCTCAAAGCTGTAAAGGTTTGCTGTAGGCGAGAATCACTGGGGAGCTCTGAGGCCTAGGAATGCCCGGGCTTCCCCTGGATTTTAATACTTGACTTACCTTGGTGGGCAGTTTTTAGTGTTTTTGTTTTTAGCACTCCCTTGCATGGTTCTAATGTGCACTGAGACTCAGGAATTACTGGAACCCCGAAGCAGGAGTGACCTATTGCAATGGCATGAGTCTCTCCAAAGACACATTGAGGTCCTAGTCTCAAGTACCCGTTGGTCTTACTGGCGTGTTTGCCATAACAAGTACCATATTCTGGGTGGCTGATGAACAATAGAAATCTAGTTCTTACAGGGTCAAGGCATGTGATCAGGCTGCCAGCGTGGCTAGGTCTTGGTGTGGTCCTTTTGGGGCTGTGGACTGGCAAGCTCTCAGGTCCCCCCCAGGACTGATGGATGGTGACAGCTTCCAGACAAGGTCCTGGTCCTAGTCATGAGGGCTTCATCCCCTGGCCCGGTTGGTCCCAAAGACTCTGTTTTCTAAGACCATCACGCTGGAGGTTAGGGTTTCGACATGTATGTTTTGTGAGGACATAAGCATTCAGCCCAGTGCACTGTGAGTGTGGTCTATTTGAAAATAGGTCTTTTCCAAAGCAATTAGTTAAGCCAAAACGAAGCCACACTGAATAAGAGTGGGCCCCAAATCTAAGGTAACTGCTGCACTTAGAAGAAGGAAAGAAACAGAAATGCATTTCCTCCAAAGTCTGGAGACAAAGCCTTCATTATCAAGGTCTCCGCAGGGCGTCCCTCCTCCAGAGCTCTGGAGAGCGGCCTCCGTGCTCGCCTACCCAGCAGCGGCTGCGGGTGAGCCTGGCACCCCTGGCTGACGGTGGCTGAGGGCCTTCTGGGCTTCCATCTCCATGCCGTTTCCTCCCTGTGTTTCTATCTCTCCGTGTCTCTACTTCACACTGCTCTCTAAAGCTCTGGAGGGAGGGACACGCTGAGGAGACCTTGATTTTAAATGTTTTGCCTGCAGAATTTGGAGTAAATACATTTCTGTTGCTTTAAGCCACTCAGTTTGTGATGAGCTGTTATGACAGCCCTTGGAATGGACATGCCTGCCATTTTTCATTGTTTAGAAGTATGGCATGAGTTCATAGGACAGATGCTGAAAGGAGCCCATGCTAAGAATATTTGTTAGATCCCGAGAAAGAGATTTTAGACTGTTGCTCACTGTTGCAACAGCGTGGCCTGGGTGAGCTGCGCTGTGCTGTGTTTCCCGCCCTAGTGCCTCGTAGCACTCATGAGAAGGTACTGGCGTGGCGCTGCGTGGCTGTGATGTCGTCAGGCATTTATTTTCTTTGACGGAAAGTATAAATTTTTCTTTAGTTATAGCTTTTCTAATAGCAAGAGGCCCCGCATTCAGGATAAAATTCTAGTTAAACACACCGTCTAGTCCAGCTTTGTTAAATGTCTAGTCAATACCATCAACTATGCAGGAGTTATAAGGTCAAATATGGGGGTCAGAGGGTAAAATATGTGGCATTTTTAATGTACCACATGCTTTTTTTTGGGTCTAAAGTGACATGTTTGTGACAATGTCACTTTCAAGAACGATCACAGGACATTCCACAGACTAGAATCGCCTTCATTTGGTTACCAGTGCTCCAGCTGACCCCGACTGGGGAGTGGCGTGGTGCAGACGTGCGAGCGAGTTGCCTTCGTGTGTGCTCTGTCTTTCCTGCTCTCGTCCTCTTCCCTCCTCCAGTGAGAGCATGCACCCAGCCTCTGAGGCACGTTCTGCACATGGACTGAAGCTAAATGGAAACGAGCGGCGGCCGGCGAGCGCTGTGGTCGTCTGGCGGTGTGCACTTGAGGCCCCAGCGTGTGTTCTTGCTTAGTAGATGGTGCTACTCAGGTCCTTGGACCAGGCTGAAAGATGCGCCGAGGTCGCGATGTGTCCTGCGTGGGTCCGTGTGCTTCCAGGTTCCAGGTGCTTCTTCACGGGCCGGAGGCGTCCTCTGAGCTCCTTCCGACCCTCCGGCTTGTCAGGCAGCCTTCACTGCTGCCGACGCCTTTACGACCTGCACTGCTTAGAAAGCATCGGTGCCATGTCAGAAGGCTGTGGGACGCTCTTCACACCACTTCCTTTGCTGGGCCAGAAACAGTGGTAAAGACGACGTCTGTAGCTCCTTTTTTTTCCGATTTCTGTGTCGTAGCCAAAGCTTCCACAGTCCCCAAGTTTTCGGTTCCATTCAAACTTGCCTTTGTGCAGTACAGAAGTACTCCATATTTAGAAACCACTGCCAGGGAGTAACAGATAAACCCAAGGTAGATAACCCTCCCCAGCTCACAACTTAATAAGCAAGCCGTGCCACTGTCGGAATGCCCACACTGTTTGTCCACAGAAGTCCGTTCTATTCAGTCTTTTAATTTCCCCAGCGTTCTCAGCTATGCTGGCATTTTCAAGAGATAAGCCCACACACTTTCCTTAGGGGGGAAAAGACTCGACTAAAGCAAAATGTGAAGCCATTATTTTCAAGCACTATTTTGTTTCCTTGTTTTCCATACTGTCAAAGGGATGGACCTCAGTCCTATAAGGAGCACGGCCGCTGAGCGCACCAAGCCTAGAGCCATCTCAGTTGGACAACTGGCCTCGTCCTAACACCAGAGCCAGCTGTTGAACGCCACCCCAGGAGCTTGGAGGCCCTAAGTGCCTAAGTCTCCAAAGCAGAGACAAAGGGAAAACCTGTCCAATCCTTCATCAGTCATGAGCATTTAATTGTAATATCATTTGCATAAAAACCTCCGTCTCAGCAGTGATTTCGCTCCAAGACCTGATGTTGTTATGGAGAAAAGTGCTTCAGCTGCCACAGCTGAGCAGCTGCCACAGGGCCAGGAGTGCGGGGCAGGGAGCCTCACGTCCAGCGCCTCTCTGCAGCCCCCCGGGCCACCCGCCTTGTTCGGAGGACCTTTCTTTTCTCTTTAAGCAGGATTACTTACACTCCTTTGGTGGCTGTGACTGAGTACTTGAAACTGTCCCAGCCAGTGACAGCTCAGGTTGCCTGCACAAGCAGAAAGAAAAAAACATTTTTTACAGTATGGGTATGTGTCATCTTCTTCAGGGTGGGCCAATCTGTGGTTCAGCATTTGTGGAAGAGATCAGAAAAGGTGGAAGGGTAGCGTGATAAAAAATTACACTGAATGTTTAAATTAGAAAGAATATATATATATATATATATATATAGTGTTTAGTTCGGGATCTCCAGGGTCTCACTACATAGATTGGACTTGTAGTGATTCACCTGTTTTCAGCCTTCCAAGCACTGGGATTTCAGGCACTCACTACACCCAGTCTCAATCACCATCTTAGCGCGCCCTGGGGGCGGGCCAGCACATCAGGCTGGGGATCCAACCCCGGTCACTGCGCTCTGCCTAAACAGGTGCTTTAGTCTGCTAAGCTATCTGGCTGGCCCGAAAAAAAAAATTACAGTAAAAAAAATCCAAAAAAACACATTACTAACCACATGACTAAGAATGATGCCCGTTAAAGGCAAGGGGAGTGTTTTGAGTATTTTAAGGGGATAATGGCATTATGGTTTTTTTGAGTAATAATTTTAAAATGCAGATATTTATGTATTTATTGATGTATATGGAGATAGTTCAGCAATGTTCTAAGTCAGAAATTTTACTTCTAGGTGTTTACTACGAAGACGACCCACAGGTTCTCCTGAAGACTTGCAGAAGGGTGTGTGGGGCAGCCTCACCCACTGTGGTCTCAGTGGAGGAAGACAGAAAGCAAGTCATCCATGCAAATAACGGATAAGTATGCCACACATACGTGCAGTTGGGATACGCCTTGTTTAATATTGAGCGAAACAGGTTAGATCCAAGACCGCGCAGGCATGTCGTCCCATTGCCGTGGCGCTGAGGGAGACCTGGCCCCTGGCAGAACGGAGGCAGGCAGACCCCTGACAGAACGGAGGCAGTGGCAGCCTCTAGGTGGTGGCGGTGGAGGGACCGGGAGGGCCTAGGGGTCTGAGCAGCAGTGGTTCTGCTTTATGTCTTCATCAGGGTACAGTCAAGTGGATCTGCCCACTGTCAGAGCCCATCACAGGTATACATGAAGCCTGTACACTTTACTGCATGTAGCAGATCTCAATTAGAAAAAGGAAAAAATAATTCAGAGCTTCCATGGCTCAGGTCCCTTGGCCAAGTGCAGCAGCCGCCAGAACATCTTCAAGGAGGTCACCATGACACGGGCAAAACCAGTTCTCAACTTAATGATTTGCTTAACTGTGTTCACCAGGAACTCGTAATCCATCAAAAAATGTGAAGATTCCTGTAATTAGTTTTAGGACCGCAGGAGGCCCACAGACACAATTCATCTTCCTGCCAGAGTTGACAGATGCTGTTTGGACCGGCACGGGAGCGGTCTGTGTGGGTAAGCAGCCGCTAACTGGAGCACGGGGCGTCTCAGCGAGCAGGCTCCTGACTCCTGGAGAGCTGACAGGCTGGCAGTGAGGTGAACGTTTTCTTCACTCTTCGTCAGCACTGACTCTTCCTCTACAGTTATGGAGGCGCTAGGGCACAGTCCACCATGTGCCTCGCCTCTGGAGCCGTGTCTGAGCACTCCAGCGCAGGAGGCACGGCTGGTGACTGCCCGCAGCGTCTGGTCCCCGTAGGCCGCTGGGGTCGGCCTGGGCTTCTATGGTCACCAGAAGGAAGTCAGCCTGGGAATGTGGAGCCAGGGTTACACACAAGCCGCAGCTGTGTTGAGTCGCAGCTTCCCGAGCCTGGGAGCCCAGGCCCCGAGGAGGAGACCAGAGGATCCTCCCCTCCACTTTGCAGTGCTGAGCCTTCACGGCAAACTGCTGTCCTGTGAGCACCTGCCTTTCAAGTCACGGGTAGACTCTCGAGCTCTGAAGCTTTGCTCAGTTATTTTCTTTCCTGATTATTTAGTAAAACATTTGTTAGTCTGCTCAGGAACAGCAGGTGTGAAAAACTACACTGCATTGGGGCCGGGGAGATGGCTCAGTAGAATAAGCGCTTCCTTGGCAAGCGCAAGGGCCTGAGTT
>NDGM011065208.1:0-14271 GCA_002564305.1 Octomys mimax
GTGCTTGAATTCAGCAAAACAATCCAACACAGTCCAGTAGTCCACAATAGTAGTGGGTTATCCCCAGAAGTTGTTGACTAGAGCCTTTTACAGCTCAGCAGGTAAACTAAAATTTAAAGACCCTAAATCATATTCATAATTTTCTTTTTTAAAAAAAAAGCCTTTTTGTCTTAAAGCTAAGATTTCTCTTACAGATGCAGTAACACAGACCATTTGTAAATACATTATCCACAAAAGAAAAACAGCTTAATATTTTCTTTTAGATACTTTGAGCTACTAATAGAATGAAATGCAGTCATAGGAAAGGATGTTTATTTTAATCAGTTACCTCTTATAGTTTCCCAATAGAAGCTCAAAGTAGGGGAGAGAAATGGAAAAGAGATAGAGTAAACTCAGCCTCAGGCACTCAGAAAATCCTCTCTGTAGCCAGGTGTCTTCCTTCTGCAAGAGAAAGCACCACACACTTCAATTCAGGAAAGCCCACTATGACAAATACACACAGACACATATTGTATTGATTTAATGAGTTATTTGGGCCTTAAACATTGTACCAAGCAACATATTTAAAAGCCAGCCTTAGGCCCAGCGAGATAGCTCAGCAGATTAAGCGCCTGCTTAGGCAAGCATAGGGACCAGGGTTTGATCCCTGGTCCCGCATGCCATGCCAGCCCCACCCCAGGGTGTGCTGAGCCAGCAACAAAGTCTGTGTGTGGTGGTGCATGCCTGTAATCCCAGCGCTGAGGAGGCTAAAAACAGGAGGACCACCACGAGTCCAATCCACGTAGTGAGACCCTGTACCAAATACACAAATGAAAAAAATGATAGATAAAAATAAATAAAAGCCAGGCTTTGCAAATCATACAAGTATAACAATATACTCTGAAGATGAACTAGACGGGGGGTGTACTCCTCAAGATGGGTCTTTCCTTCCCTCTTGGTTCTAAGACATGGTTTAAATGAACAATCGTATTTATAACAATAGCTCCCCAAAGAGCCCCTGTCATTCAGACTGTCTTTGGTGAAGGCCGGTTAGAGAGAGAAGCAGCTAAGTGGAGGTGGAGTTAGACATCACGTGTTGGTCCCCTAGCAGAAGTGGTTTCAGGTGGATCTGTCCCCCAAGCACCCACTGCAGTGTTCCCGATGAGAACATGGCCCAAGTCAAAGCCAACACCTGCTGAGTCCCAAAAAGACTAATGCAAAGCAGCTCTCGGGGACAGAGAGACAAGGCTGATGATGGCCAAGGTTCTCCTAAGGATGTAAGACAGCAACCCAGGTCAAAGTCTACCCACAGAGGAGAACCTGTGAACGCCTCAGACCTGAGCTGGTCCTAGGGCCGTCTTACCTGCTCTTGTGCATCAGCTCCTGGCAGACCCTTTCTTTAAAAGATAACACTCAAAATGCTAGTGTTATGGTTGGTGTCCAGTTGTCCCCCCAAAGCCTCCTATTGCGGCTTCTGGAGTTTGTGACTGATTTTGCGGGTGTGGAAGCTGCTTCCGCCCTGGGGCAGGTAATTTGCACTACCATGTGAGGTCCACAGAGAGGCTCTCTAGCCGCCTGAGCTGCTGCCACTCCCTTTGGTTCATTTTGCTCTTTACTGCCACCTTGAAAGGTTGCCCTCTGCCACGTGCCGCTCTGCCTTGGAGCCAGCTGAGTATGGACTGTGAGCTAAATAAACTTTTCCTTCCCTAATTTTGAGTGTCAGGTGTTCGTCCCAGTGAAGAGAGAAGAGTAACTGAGACAGCTAGACAAGCCCACAGACCTTAGGAACAGATACCAGTAAGCTAGAAAAACTATTTCACCAAAGAACAATAAAAATCTCATCAGATAACTGAAAAAAGAAATCACTGCTCACCTCATCCCTAAGGCACAGAAAAAAGGGGGCAAAGGAGTGAAGGATGGAAAAAATATAGAAGGAAAAGAGAGGGGAAAGAAAGGAAAAAATACTCAAAGTGAAAGAGCCTTAGCAAACTATTGGAGCATGAACTTCTAGCCGTGGGTGATGTGGTTGTAAATAGGGATCAGATGGTCCCACACACATGGAAATCGGAGAACTGAGCCACACTAGAGCAGAGAAACTCTCGTGAACGCTGATAGAACCTTAAGTCAGCCACTGACCGCTGGGAAGTCGCCTGGCTTAGAACAAATACGGAGTAACAGGCTCATCACAGCAGGGAGACCGCCCTCCAGGGAGGACCATGGGCAGCTTAGCAAGTGGGCACGCGCCTGGAAGAATGTTTTATAAGACATGGGTTTATGTTCAGTGAGTTGAGGGTATGTTCAAAGAAGCAGGTGTCTATACTGGCTTAGATACTGTCAGAAAGCGGTGATCATTCTGCGAGTGTGAGTGGGTATGTTCGTATTTTTTTAACTAAACAGCACATAGGATGAAAGCAAGCCAAAGCTGTAGTTCTGCAGGTGGTGAAGAAGCTGCTGGCACATGTGCTACTCTGGGAAGGGTATGTTGACCCTCGTGTGACATCTGGCCAATTTTCTTATCCCTGAGACGCACTCGGGGCGGCCTCAGCTTGGCCTCCCTCCATGAAGGGAGAGTTTGTTTGTTTGCAGTGCTAGGGATTGAACCTAGGGGTACCCTACCACTGAGCTACACCCCTAGCCCCTTTAATTAGCTTCTTTTCTTTTTTGTTTTTCTTCAGTTGGAGACAGGGCCTCCCTGCGATCCCCAGGCTGGCCTCCAAGCTGAGCTCCTCCTGCCTCTCCAATAGCTGGGATTACATGCACAATTATCCCTACAGAAGGGTAAATTGTGAAATCAGCCTAAAGGGTTTCACATGCTGCTGGAGGTGTGAAGGAGGAGGACAGAACAGACAAGGGAGCTAGCCCAGCCCATTTTTAATTTTCTGTTTAATTTTGATGAAAACATTAAAATTGAAAACATTTTTTAAAAATTCTCTTTTAAAAAAAAATTAGTAGAAGTATCTGATAAAGAGGGAAGTGGGGGAGGGCCGGCCAAATAGCTCAGCGGCAAGCAGGCGCAGGGGCCAGGGGTTCGATCTCCCGGCCTAGCAACTGAGACTGAGTGTGATCGCGTGTACCTGTAATCCCAGCTCTTGGGAGACTGTAAACAGGCAGATCTAGTAGTGAGGCCCTGAACACCCTGTAGACCCTTCCCTAAAAGGAGGAGGAGGAGGGGGAGGAGGAGGAGGAGGGGGGGGAGGGGTGAGGAGGAGGAGGAGGAAGAAGAACAACAGAGCTAGGGAAAGGACTGTTACACGAGGACCTGCCAGAAGCCATACTGCGGGGACTGTCCCCGGGTGGATGAGCCAGGAAGTGTGGGCAGAGCCAGCCGGGATTTCCACACAGGACAGGAAGTGCACCTGGGGCCTAGTCTATGATCAAATGCATACAAATGCGGTTGCCACCCACTGCTACGGTCCACGGTCCACAGTGCTGTGTACCACTGTCAACACTTTTTCCCTTGGGGCTTTGTTTCTGCCTCTTTCCACCAGCCCAGCAGTGATCCCAGCCTTATTTTCCTGATGAAATTGTTCCACAGATCAAAAGAAATGCTGGGTGCAAGCCACAATCCGTAAAGTTTTATGTGTTCTAGAGACACAGAAAATGATAGTCCTTGCCCTGAGGAGCACAGAGGTCATTGTGAGCATAAGACAAGAAATTTGCTACATTTATGAAGCAAAAAAAAAAAAAAAGCAAGACACACTGTGGAATGCTGATACTCACCAATAAGCACAAACACTAAAAGCATCAATTTGATGCTGAATATAGAGTAACGTAAGAAGGTTAAAAAAAATTCCCCCTGAACTTAATGTTCTTATTAAAAGGCATCTGCCCTTGAATTCACCTTGGCAGGGTTGCACAGCAATAAGGGATCGTTCAAAAACAGACTTCTCTAGAGAAAGGGAGGGAGCAAATGAAAAGGCTACAGCCCGTGTTTTTTTCACTGTGCTTTCTCCAGTTTGGTGGGCGGCGGTGAAGCGAGATTCACCGAAGCAAGTCCTTGACCTCGGTGCTTCCGACCATCTGCGGCTTGTAACGCGGACACATTCAAGGATTTCCCAAGCAAAAGCTTTATTTTAGGGAGAAATAAAGACCTGACTTAGATTTCCTGCACTCTGGCATCCACATGGAGACACAAAAGAAAATCCATACTTTCATACTGGTTATGCATTTTGATTAAATGTTAAGCACATGTGCTTAGGTAAACCAAATCACAGAACAGGTAGCCTTCTGTTTCACAGGCTTAAATCTCCCCTCTACTACAGAATGGAGGGGCTAAGATTATAATCCTCCAGATTTCTTTGGGAATTTCTACTCTGTGGAGTATGCTCTTAGTGGAAAAGCAAATCATTGAGAAAGGCCACAGGCTACTTGTACACCAGTGTAGGCCCGGGCACACCCGCGACCACGTCCACAGCAGCATCATATGTGTGCAGCAGCCGAAGGCCAAAGCCACCAAGTGACCCTCAAGAGGGTTTTGATTTTGCAAATTGAAAAGGCTCCAGGAATAGAGGGAGCAACGGCAAACTATGAGAATACCTTTAATGCCACTGGGTTTTACTGTACATTGGAAAATTATTTAAATGACATATACTGTGTGCATTTTGCCAGTTATTTTTTAAAGGCTCTGGCCTAGTCACTTCTCTCCTCTGGGCCTCAGGGGCAACATCTGGGAAATAAACATGTTGAGCAGAGAGCTGCACCTCTGAGTCTGTGTGTCTGACACCCTCTGCCTTCACGGGGGGGNTCTTTACATTGGGAAGATGAGATACGTGAGTACAGAGGTAAAGCAATGAATTGATTTTCTAAGTGTGGGGTTCATAATCCAGTAAGGAATGTAGCACCTCCTGAGTTTGGCAGAAATGTGAAGGGGCAGGCAAGGGGCAAAGGTCAAGCCAGCAGCAGGGTTGTGGCAAAGGAAAGCAGGTCTCAGCACAACTGGGGAAGGGACACGGAATGTCCCCATGACAGGACTCATGGTGGAAGAGGGTTCTCCAATCTGAGTGTTGGGGAAACGCTGAAGAAGATCCATGACAGGTTCTGTGAGAATCTGAGTGACAGAGAAGGGGTGACAGGCCTGGGCCATGCACACCCTAGCTATGGGGCTCCCAGCTCAGCCCCTGGACCTCTGATTCTGCCACAGGACCACAGGGCTAGTGCACTTATGAGAGGTGACTGAAAATCCAGTGAATGTTTACTTGCTTATTTGTTTGGTGGCTGGGGATGGAACCCAGGGCACTACGCGTGCTAGGCAAGGCCCCTGCCACCGGCTACCTCACCAGCCCCTGGGACTTGGCTTTTGCCTTCCATCCCTGTAAGTAGTAATGTAATAATAAATACTGTAAATGAATGATGATATCAGTGATATGTCTTTTTCTTTTTCTTTTTTCTTTTTTTTTTTTTTTTTTTTTTTTTTTTTTTGGTATTTTAGGGAAGGGGCTACAAGGTGTGCAGGGTCTCGCTACTAGATCAGACTCATAGTGATCTGCCTGTTTATAGCCTCCCAAGAGCTGAGATTACAGGCATGCACCAAGACACCCAGTCTCAATCACCATCTCAGTGCGCCCTGGGGTCAAGGCTGTCTCGGCAGGCCCAGGGATTGAACCCGGGCCCCTATCCCTGCTTGCAAGCGCTTTAATCCACTGAGCTATTTGGCCAGCCCAGTGATATGTCTTTATGGCAAATCAGAGCAGGACTTTAATCCAGTTTCAGGCCCTCCACACCACACGAGCAAGTTGCCTCCCTTCTCCATATTTCAGTTTCCTAATATGTTTGTTCAGGTGTGGACAATGAAATCCGTCTAGCTGAGGTTTGAGCAGAGTGAAAACTAATGTTGAGCAGCAGAAGACCTAGAGTGGCCCGGCAGCGGATGTCTCTTTTTTGCCTTGCGCTTGTCAGGCTTTTCCTGCTCTGGGCATTTCTCTGAAACTTTTCCTTGCTGGGCCTCCAGGGCTGTCTGAGCTGAACCCCTTATCCTGACCTCTTCTAGGCTGCCCTATCCCATGTCCACCTGCACCCCAGTATCATGGCTCAGCCTCTTAGGTTTTGCAGCCTACTGACCTTTCATAACCTCATACATAAATACTCAATTTGCAAGAAACATTTGCGGCTTCTTGCATTATTTGAAAATTCTCACTGTCTGGTTGTTGACTCACTAGAAGCTATAAGCAAGATCTAACTTTTTAGGGAGTATGTGGACTGATACTAAATACTTGACTGAACACTAGATCAATCCCACACACAAAACTCCAAGGCCCATGACTCTATTATTACAGATAATGAGTAACCTGTTAGCTAGCCTTTCTTATGGACAGTTCTGTTTCCATGGCAACAGAAACACTGAAACAACACCCAGGGTTTAGAGGCACAAATATTTAAATCAACACACCCTGAGCCGGATCCTTCCCAGAATGATCAGGCCCTGACCACTGGTGGTCTAGGGCTTCTATGAGACAAGCAAGCAGGAAGTATAGACACAGAATGGCTTGTCAGTTGGGGATGGGCTTATGCTGTGTGCATCACAGTGACCAGCTACACATCACAGTGCCCAGCCATTTCTAAGACAGGAACGACTGGAACTGGAGCAAGAACTGTTAATTGGGGAACTAACAAACTGACGTATACTGGCAGGGACGGGAAGGCATTTTCTGCTACACGATATGTAATTATGGGAAAAAATTAATCTCTGGTGTTTTATAGTCCATGTGGGTGGCTGTAGTGAGGTACCATAGACCACATGACTGATAACCAACAGAAATTTGTTTCTCACAGTTCTGGAGGCTGAGAAGGCTAAGGTCAGCATGCTTAGGGACTCAGTGTGGACTGAGAGTGTGCACTTCCTGGGCCACCTTCTCGCTGTGTCCTTACATGGAGGAGAAGGTGGAGGGACTTTCTGGGGTCTCCTGTACGTGACTTAATTTTTTTTGTAGCAGGAATCAAACCCAGGACCTTCTGCTTGCCGTTCAGGCACTCGTGCCGCTGAGCTATGTCATGTATGTGGACACCAATCCTTTCTCAAGAGTTTTATCCTTATGACACGGTCACCTCCTAATACACTCGCCTTGGGAGTAGGTTTGCAACCTACTGAATGTTGGTGGGACACCAAAATCATTAAGCTACTATGGTTAAAACTCTGGGCCACCTTCCCATGATATGTGGACCTCCGGGCGTGGCCCATGCTCACCCTCCCCCTGTGACTTGACTCTCCACTGGAAAACACCTCTCCACTTCTTTCTCCCCACCTGATTGGCGATGGTCCAGGTTCTGCTCTCACACAGCACTCCCTCCCCATCCCCAACCATTGCTTGCTCCTACGGTACTTCTCTCTCCACCACTCACAGCATCGTGTGACCTCCTGTGACTCTGGATTATCATTTAAGTGGCACACGTACCTACCATGTCTTCCCAGTATGTTGTCACCTTAGCCATCTTTGTGTTCCCCACAGAGGTTCTCTCAGGTCTAAGCACGTAGTAGGTACTTAATAAATACACGCTAAATCCACTTGAGAGACATAACCAGGCAGAGGAGGGAGGTGGAAGACCACGGCTGGGAGAGACAGCGCCCTCCTCTGGGCTGGGGGGGCTGGCCCGCTGAGTCAGGCCTGGGCTCTCCAAGTCCCTCTGGGTCTATAAGCTGCAGTAACTGGCAGCATTGCAACTTACATTTCTGCTGAGTAAGGCCATAAATATTAAGCTGAGAATATAACAGTGAAAGTGGCGCCTTTATTTTTTTTTTTTTTCCACATCCCAAACCCAGGAACAGAAATATTGGCCATCAATCTACAGTACACTATCAACTTATCATCAGGCATTGTGCATAAAAGAAAGACACATTTTCCGGAAAGTATCTTTATTGCTTTTCTTGAAGTGGTGAATAGAAAACAACCTCTACGATTGCTGGGACATTGCCCAAAGTGCTTGTACATTGGAAACCTGTTTGATGGGTTAGACATCTCACTTTCAGATTAATTATGGATGTGCTACCATTTCAAAATTACATTAGGAAGCCAGTTTGTCACCAATTGCAATCAATAGGTGGAATGGGAGCCTCTGCTGCATTCTTTGACCAAAAAAAGTTGAGGCTGGAAGCAAAATAAAGAGCACTCTGGGTTGAGTGAAATTGAAGCTATTTAGCTAACTTGGAGTTTTGGACTTCCTGTGACTCAGCAACCCCCTCTTCTCCAGATATGTTCAGGATGTAAAAGTCATTAAAACACTATGCTTGACCTCTTGCCTGGATTTCTTACCAAAAATAAAAATAAAAAGGCAAAAGAGAGGAAGGTGGACGTGAAGAAGGATGTTGGATTGTTGGAAATAAGTCATCCAAAAATGTCAAATGAGGGGACATGAAAGAACAGAGGTAATTTTGGCTATATTTTTGTCATCACCCTGGAAAAAATTGTCTGACACCTCTGATAATTCATACTAACACTTCCCTTTTCTTTTGCTTTGTTTTACCAAGGTAATACAAATATCTTGTTGAAAGTGTCAAATAGTACTGCTTGGTTTTAAAGAAAAAGCAGTCGCTCACTTTTCAGATTTTTCTTCTTTTTGAGGTTTGTCCCCACACCTTTAAAGATGCTTACTTGAGACTCAAGGCACAAGCATATGTTTCCTACGAAGAATAAAGTCATAACTGCATCAGCCTCTGATTGCCATTTGATTTCTGTTCCAGTGTCTCCACTCTGACACTATAGCACAACAGTGGCTATATGTAAACAAATGGGCAAGGCTGTGTTTCAATAAAACTTTATTTACAAACATAGATGTCTGTCCTATAGGCCATAGTTCACTGGTCTCTGTGCTGAGAGTTTACTTAGTCTTCCTTTTCAGTCAGTCACTTTCTGCTGACTTACTGCAAAGAAGAGTAGGCCCTTCCACCGCCATCAGCTCCCTCCACAGTGCCTGCTCCCCTCTGCACTTCCTGTGCCGCCATCTTCCCAACAGCGTGGATGACTGGGTTGCATTGGATTCCTATGCAGTGCCCACATTATTGTACTATGTGAGTGCTCCCGAGAGCTGAGCCATATAACACAGTTACACTTCCTTTCTCACACAAGTTATTTTTATTTTCTTTAAAGGTAATCGTTATCTTGCCTTCCCATTTGGATAAGTTTTGAGGACAGAGATGGCTCTTGCCCTGGGCCAGCCCCCTGTGGCAGCTCGGGCTCAGGAGAGTTTCTTGCATGAAAGATTCCTGAGCTGGTTGGCTCACAATTGCACACCCGTCGACATCCCAGAGTTCTTCCCCCAACTGCAGGGGCTCCCTGCTGTCTCTGGATGGCTCACCCTGCTCCTCCCGCTCTTCTTTCATTAGCAATGTGAATGTTCACACCCTTCAGTGCGAAGATGATGCGTGTTAATGAGCCGGATCCATCTGTATAGCTTGAGAAGGTTTTTCTGAGAAATCTAGTGTTTGGCAGAAAACAAGGGGGAAAGGGAGGCACGCATCTATGCTACTGTCTGGAGGCACCTAAGGAAATAAACGCAAGCAGTGTATGAGTGGGATTGTTCAGTGAATCAGAAAGGGCTGGAATCCTCCTAAATGGGTTTAGATGTTCACACCTAAGGGTGAAGATACTCCCGCCTGGATCACCCTGCCTACCTGAAAGCATTCAAACGAAGTGTGCTCTTGTCAAAGCAGATGGCGCAGCTTATACATGCAGAAGCGAAGCTGACCTTTGCAAATAGGCTTCGTGGTCCGAATGGATAATCATGCATTTCCTTCCATCAGGAATTACACACTCATCAGGATTCTGCTTCCTGCTCTTGAGTTTGTATCTCCATATGATAGAAGGGGCTTATTAGAAGAGAATCGGGGGTAAGAGGCACACTGTTCCCTTTGTCTGGAGCAGAATTCTGGTCAGGAAAAAGCAGCTCAAAAGAATAAACCCCCCTCCTACTGACTCGATTTAATGAAGCTGACCTGCCTTTTCCAAATCAGTGAAGGAAATATCAGGAAGGTGCTTACTACAGTCTCTTGCCTCAAAGGATTCTTTCTAACATCTTCCCAATGGGACACTGTTTTCATTGTATTATGCATTATTCTCAAAGAGTTTATGCTCTAAGATACTTCTTGTCAGTGTGGGCTATTTGTCAATGAGCAGAGAGACCAATAAGTCGACTGTTCACATAGTTGAGAAAGCTTATTCATTGAACTGACGTTATATTTAGTAATATCTTAGACAGCACCAATGCATGGAAAATATGTTCTGTAATGAAGAACTAGGCTTTCCTTTGCAGTACATTAAGACTCTTGCATTATCATGTGCCAAACAGATCCTTGCTATAATCCCATAGACAAGAGCACCACGCTGTATTCATGTACCCTGATCATAAAAGGGCATTAGAGGGCAAGCTTTTATAACTTTCCCAATACAAAGATTATCATGATACAGTGATAGTGACGCATGATTATGTCAACCCGATTGGCTTGGGCGCCCCCCCAGGGGGGGAGCCTGGAGGAGCACACTCCTAGATGTGTCTGGGTAGGTCCAGGAGGATGACCTTGGCTGCTGTGCAGGGTCCCTCTCCCCTCCTCCGGAGCTCTTCTCTGCTCTGCTTCCTGGAGGCTGTAGACCAAGTCACTTGGCTTCCCCGCGTCCTTTCCCCATGATGCTTCTGCCTCGGAACCAGCCAGTCATGGACTAAAACTGCACAGATTAAACCTCTCCTTGAAGTTGTGGACATCAGGTGTCCTGTCTGATGGACACAGACACCAAAATCGTGTCTTTTCAGTGTCTCCAAAGTTCAGTTCATTTTGAAAAAGCTCCTCAGGTAGAATTAGACCTGCATTTTTGTGATTTATATTTACATGAGCCCTTTCTTTTTTCATCTCAATGGTGTCACCTTAATTCTCCACCTGAGGCCTCAAAGCTTTCTCATCCAGTCTGTCTGTATTTTTTGAGGTGTTAACGACCGTGCTACCTTCCCAGGGGCCAGTGTGCAGTTTCCACCAGGACCATGTCATCAAAGGCCCTGGCTGAGGAGGCCACAGCTAGCCTGGGCAGTTGGATGAGCCTTGTTCTCTCTAGCATTCTTCCTTTACCTGTTTCCCTCATTTCTGCGTCACTGGATCAAGAGCCGTATCAGGTTCTGCTGGAGTCAGGATGGAGAGCTCTGGTAAAGTAACAGAGAAGAATCAGAGCTGCTGACTGTCATTTCAACCCCTACAGTCTAACGACGACATGTGCCAAAATTAACCCAGCATTTGCTAGAAAGTAAGAAGGGTTTACTTTAGCAGCTTCTTTCTAGATACCAGCTTTGCATTGCAAGCTGTTCCTGGAGAACCAGTGGCCCAAAGCATGCCCTGCCATCGTAGGCCCTGTGTCAGAGTGGCAAGCCTGCCACGTTGGCAGCTTAGGACATACATGTGCCCTCAGGGTCAAGGGAGGCTTCCTCAGCCAAGGGGAGGCACTTGTGGCAGGCATGGCAGCCAGGCAGAGGAGCACCAAGTAGCAAGTGTGCGCAGTCCGGAAGCAGCGGGGTCAGAGAGTACAGGAATGAAATCCCCACTGACAGGATTTGCACTTTGCTTTGGCAGCTAGTGCAGGGCTGGGTCCCTTTCCCCAGGAAATAAGTGCCATCTCTCACCCACATGGGAGGAGGGGTTCCTGCACCTTCAGAACTCATTTAACACAGTCTACCAGCAAAGCATCCCTTTTTACCCCTCCTGTGGTACTGGGCATTGAACCCAGGGCCTTTTCACTAAGCCACACCCCTACCCGTTATTATATTTTATTTCGAGATGGGCTCTCACTAAGTTGCTAAGGTGCCCGCTGGACTCAAACTTCTGATCCTCCTGCCTCAGCCTCCCAGAGCACTGGGTCTATAGGCGTGCACCACCACACCCAGCTCATAATCACTGCTAGTTATCGAGATGCACACTGAGAACGAATTTCCTTAGATTTTTCATGTGGTTCCTCACTCTAGGCACAGTGCTCATCAACAAAAGGAGAGAAAAGAAAAATATATGTCCTATGAACCACAGTGGGATTCTAGCCAGAGCTCAGCCGGAGAACTGTAAAATCTTCCCATTTTAGGCTCCGCGGTCAGAAAAACCCTAAACCTTCTGACCACAGGGCGGTCCACCACCTCTACTCCACCTTTCCACGAGGAGCATTTCACACACCAGTGCACGCTTTTTGAGACAAGTTCAAGAAATAAGTACAGTAAGAAATTTTCCTGCTCAGGCATGAAAGCCAAAACCTACCAAAGGCAGGCTATGCAACAGGAATTTATTTCAGGGTGTAAACATACACTTATTCCTGACCTCTCTAAGATAACCATCGTGGAGATGATTTCATTATAATTCTACAGCAGGCTGCCAAAGGCCTAGACGTCTCTCAGAGCTGCCCTGGTAGTGTTGTCTGGGATCAAGGACTCGATTAGTTGCTGCAGTGCTACACTGGCTGAGGTCCGGGTGAGACCGCCCCATCTGGGGACTGGTCACTTTATCTACCCTTCTTCTCCTTTCCATCCCTAAAGAGAGCTCCCACAAGCTCTCTTAGGTGATGTTTAATGAAGAGCATATTTTTTCCTCATCTCCAACTTCGGTTCAGGAATCAGAACTCCCTACTCCTTTCTCTGTCACTAAAGTCTTCCCATCCTTCAAGGCCCAGGCTGAAGCATTCCTCCTTCCTGAAATCCTCCCTAAACAAGCAAAATCTTTCTGATGTCTCTCATCTCTGAGTCTTTGACATCAAATAGTTGGTGGCATCCATTCAGCTACTACTGACAGCAACCTTTCCATTGTTAGGACTGCAGTGTCTGGTGCTGTGGTTTGGTGCTTCCCATATGTTCTTTGTTATCCTAATGCCCTGTCCTTAAAGATGACATCCCCATGTTACAGGTGAAGAAATTGAGGTTCAGCAAGAGCTAAAGAATATGTCCAGGTCACATGCTGGAAAATGATAGCAAGAGTCGTAGTTCAAAGCCAGCACCACTGTCTGGGAAGCCCCTGGTCCCCCTGTGCCATATGGCTTCCTGGCCAGGAACCGTGCTCTGCCTTAACTATCTGCCCTGCCTGATGCTAGGTGAGCTTTCTAGGTGGTCACCTCCTCCCCGCACCATGCCTGCTTTTCACTTTGCGAAATGCATAGGAAGTGCCTCGCTAATACTGGAAAAATTGAAGTAAACTGGATTCCTGCCATTTTTAAAACTTTAATCAAGGTTATTCGTACAACTTATGTATATACAATGATCGCATTCATCATAGGGAATTTGAACCTGTGATGATATACTTTGATTTTTCTCCTCTCATTCCCCTCCCCCCTTCAACCTCTCTTCCTCTCCGTATTTACAATGCTTTGTTTCCATTTAATCCTTATCATCTCATTTTTCTCTTCCTTTCTTTCCTTTCTCCCTTCTCCTTCTCCCGATCTCTTTTTTTTTTTTTTGAGCAAGGTCTTCCCATTTCACAATATTATACAATGTACTTCTTCTTTACACTTTCAATTCCTCACACCAGAGAACCAATGGAATATCTACACATGTGTCCAATTTATTTTACTTAAGAGTACTGTCTCAATGTCCATCCATTTAACAATAAATGTCCCAAGTTTATGCTTTATGGCTAAGTAATAGCCCATCATATAAAAAGCACATCTTTTTTATTTATTCATTGGTTGATGGAAAGTTGGGTTGTTTCCAAGATTTGGCTATTACAAGCTGTGCTATATAAACATGGGTACACATATATCATAGTGGTGTGATGCTTTTAATTCTTTTGTGAAGGTAACAAGAAGGAGAATAGCCAGAGCAAATGGAACCTCTGGTCCTTGTTCTTTGAGGAATCTTCCACACTGATTTCCATAGTGGTTGCATCAGTCTGCGCTCTCATCAACCATGGTGAAGGGTTCCCTTTCCCACAATCCCACCAGTATCTGTTATTGGTTGATTTCTGGGTGATAGCCATTCTCCAAGGAGTGAGTTGGAATCTCAGTGTTGTTTAAACTTGTATCTCTTGAGTGACATGTGCTGTTAAGCTTTTTTTTCTCATGTATTTATTTGCCATTTCTGCTTCATCCAATAAGTTTGTATTCACCTCAGATGCCCATTTTCAAATTGGGTCTTTGAATTTAGGGAATTTGATTTTTTTTCTGTTCTTTATACACTCTACATATTAGGCCTTTTCTGAAGAGCAACTGGCTGAAATTTTTTCCTGCTCTCTGGGTTGTCTTCTCACTCATGGGTAATTCCTTTTTAAATTCATTGTAGTGAGAAAAAAAAGATAAAATAGCAAGGAAACAGTTTCAAAACAGGTTAGTAGGACAGTTACAATAATTAATACATTGC
>NDGM011065220.1:0-11206 GCA_002564305.1 Octomys mimax
AACCAGGGATTGAACTCAGGCCCTTGCTCTTGCCAAGGAAGTGCTTATTCCACTGAGCCATCTTCCCAGCCCAAATTTCACTCTTTATTTTAATAAAAACAACATGTCACTGTGGGGTAAATGTCAAAAGTAGGGCACATATTTTTGCTGTTCATTATAAAATATTAGAGATTTTTAATATCAGGGCTTCGTTGAGAATGAAGAAATCCTTAATATTTGTAGCAAGCCCCTTCCCATTGGCCCATGAAAGCTGTGGAACAGGAGAACCAAGGCAAACTGACCTCAATGCTAGACTCAATAAGATAATAAATAATTTCTCCCTAAGTCAAGAGCCCCATGTCTCTGTTGGCATTCATGAAACTGGAGAAAGTTAACTCATCTTTCAAGCAGGTTAAAATCTCAGACTATTCTCACATCTTGACATATCCATAATTAAAAAATTAAGAACACTTACTTCATAGAATTGCTGTAATTATAATAATATTGCTGTGAGTATAATGAGATAATAAATGTAAAGTGCTTAGAATAATGCCTGTTATACATGGAATCATCTCCAAAACATACCTATTAATAGTACAAATATCCTTAGCTGCAGAAATACATCCACTCTGCAGTCTCACAAATACAGATGCATAGCATTAATCCACTTGAATTTTTTAGTTTAAATGATGAATCCCCAATTAAAACGTTTTTGTCATATATTAAAGAAAAAAATGACTCCTGGATCATTCAGAAAAAATAAATAGAACAGTGCCAAAGTAAATGAAAAGTTCCTGTCATAGATTATTAAAGAAATATTTCCAGCTGGGTTTTAACTTTAAATGAGAATGCATTATAAGAATTCAAATTATTAAGTTTACATATTTTTTCATTTTCATTTTAGGTCTAGGGCTCAAAATAAATAAGTCTTTTGGATGGATGAGGCAAGAATGCTTTTCTCCACCAAGATTGAGGGGATAGAGATAGCTCAGCGGTGGTATATTTGCCAACCATGCTTAAGGTTTTTGGTTCAATCCACAATGCTGAAAAATTAATAGCAATTAATAGAATTTAAATCCTCTTATTACTCTATCATTTAAAAAGGAAGATCATTGATAAATGTTGGATAGCAGAAGAAATGGCTTAAAAATGAAACAAAATAGCTTATTTACACCTTTATATTTAATATAAAATTAAACAGGGCTAGGGTTGACCAGATAGCTCAGCAAAATAAAGTGCCTGCTTAGGCAGAGGGCGGTGGCTGGGGTTCAATCCCTTTTGTGTCCTGGCGGCCCTGTCCCCAGGGTGGGCGGAGATGGTGATGGAGACTGGGCGTGGTGGCACACACCCGTAATCCCAGCTCTTAGGAGCCTGAAAACAGGAGGATCACTACAAGTCCAATCTACATAGTGAGACCCTCTACACCCTGTAGATCCTACACTAAATATTAATAATAAATATAATATTAAACAGTATTCCTTGTAACAAAAAGGTACTCAGTGCTATCCACACAGTGCAAGCCCTTCTACCACAACATTCACCTAAACCACAGACCGACAAGTGCATGCTGGCTTTGGAAATAATTCAGTAAGCTGTTTGAAATATCTTCCATCATCTTGTGAAGTCACTGTGAGGTGGCTCAGCCCTCAATGAGGACAGCAACTGTGACAGTAGGATGTTCCCAGCATGTACTAACAGCTCGGGGAACAAGTCTGGGTGCACGACTCACCAATGATTAAATCTTTACTACTTCCCTGGAGGTTAGCCTTTAAGTTATTTGTCCTGTTCAGAAGATGTGCTGAAGCTACACAAATTTGTAGTGTTATAATAATCAATAATGATATTGATGATGATAATATCTATAGAAGGAAATGCTGCTTGTTATTTATGCTCCCTGGACCTTGTGAAGGTCTTGAGTAGGGTTTCCTGAGGACCACTATACCCCAGAAACTTTTTCTTTATTGTCTTTCTGACAGAAGTTCTTATTTAAAAAAGACCATGAATGGACCTCTTGAATCTGGGTCCCCATCTTCCTTCTGCTGTGCTATTCAAGCCCCCAAATCTTTATGTTTTGATGACTGTACAAGGACCAGAGGCACTATATCCCAGCTTGCAGAAGTTTGATGGCATTTGTCTAAATTGTGCCTGTATTCAACACAGACTTGATCAAGTGGAATTGTGTGTATTAGTACAAATAACAATAAAGACGATTAAAAAAATAAGGAGCAAGTGATATTATATGAAGACAAGAAAAAGGAAGAGGGCTAAGAGATAGTTCGGTGGAATAAGTGCTTGCCTGGCAAATGGAAGGTCTTGAGTTGGATCCTTGGTACCATAAAAAAGGAAAGAAAAAAAAAAAGGAAGAAAGAATAAAGTGGCATTGCTGAATGCTAATAAGATACCCCTAGTATGCTCCAAGATTCTGGTGCTGTTAGTCACATTATTCATGATTTTAACTCAAAATTGGCCAAATAAAGAAAGAAATATTTGTAGTATGACCATTGGAGTATAAGTAGCCCAATTGTTCTGTCATGTTGTTAAAGTTCAGGTTTATTTATTTTGGCCTAACCCATTCTGATCATTTTCTAAAACAAATAACTTTTGGAAGAGATGGGGATTTTCTTGAATGAACAAATAAAATATTCAGCAGATGATAAAATTGTTTGTGGCTTAACCACTCTCCAGCTTATACAATTCTAAAGGACACAGTATTTTTTTTAATATGCATTTATTTGGTACAGGGTCTCACTATGCAGCTCAGATTCATAGTGATCCTCCTGTCTCAGCCTCCTCAACAGTGGGATACAGGGCTACGCCACCACACCCAGTTTCAGAGTCCAGCATGGTGTGTGTGGGGTTCCAGGGCTGGCATGACTTGCATTATCAGGGATTGAAGCTGGGTCCTTGCTCTTGCTAGCTAGGTGCTTAGACCACAGAGCTATCTCCTTGGCTCAGACACAGTAATTTAAAGAAAAAAGAAATGCCTGAATTACAATGAATAACGTTTGTTACCTCTGAAACTTTCTATTTTATTTTAAAGAGAATAGAAAAATAATAGATAAAACATTAGAAGTGATACACATTTTTCAAAAAAAAAATCTCAAGAGGGTAGATATTCAACAGTGGTTGTCATATAGAACATTGCTGTCTGCAGTGTAGTTGCTCAGATTACCAGATACAAGAATGTAAAGCTGGTCAATTAAAAACTTCAAACATTAATTGCTACCTTCATAAAACTGATAGGAATTAGTAGCACAATCATCTTAGCTATCCTGTGTATATACATACATAATTTTTCTCTTCCTTTTCCCCTTTCCCTCTTTCCAAATGTTTGTTTTTTGCTCAGTTTCTTTCCTTTTTCCTACATCTATTATACCTTTCAGATTTTTCATATACCCTTTCAGGTTCTTACACAAAGCAGACAAAGTGAAGCTTATGGGTGAGGGTCTGATTTATTTCAGTTATGAGTATTACCTTTAGTTGTATACCTTTACCTATAAACCCTCAAATTTATCAATTTTAGTGTCTCTTGTTCAAGAGAGGTGGAATATATAACAAGAGGACATGAAATTTTTACATTGAACTGCGTAAGACACAGTTTTAACTTAAATTTTACATGAACAATGTCTTAAATTTTTCTGTTGAATATCTACTGCCAATTAATATGAATTAGGCATAGAGAGCTAAAGGGAAATTGTGAACTCTTGTTGTTAAACAAATTGAAATCAGATTTTACTCAAGTGTATGAATGTTTCTTAAAGTGAGAGATCTAGATTTATTATATTTTTTATTTTCATTCATTTTAATGAGAAAAAAATAGCAATGAAAAATTTTCAAAATAGGTTAATAAGACAGTTACAATAACTAATACAATGTATATTTTGTCTTCGTGGTACTTATTCAAAGGACAAGAAGCAGACATGATATCTTGTCTAAATATTAGTACAAACTCTTCTTCTAAATGAACTGAGAGAAGGTAGCTGTATGTCTATATTAACTATCTTGTATATACATATATGTATTTTTTTTCACTACAAAATGGTCCTTTATTTACATACCCCTCTTTTACATTGTTTTATCAGAGGTGGGTGTTCCATTGCAGTTAGAGAAGCTGTATTTGCAGAAGTCTTTAAGGGATTTTTCATACTTGATGCCAGTCCAAAGATAGTAGGTACTTAAATTCAGCAAAATAACCCAATATAGCCCAATAGTCCATAATAGTAGTGAGTTACCAGCACAACTGGCAATAGTCCAAAGTTGTTGACTTGAGTCTTGCTGGATGGTTAAGACCAAGTTTAAGAACTTCCTGCTAAACATGCATAAAACATTGTAAGTAATATAGTTAGAAAATGAAAACTAAATTTTGTTTTCCAGTATTGAGGATCAAACCAAAGACCAGCACTACAAATAGGCTGCATATATTTTTATCGTGTTTGGTCAAATTCATTGGGCAGCAAAAGAACAAAAATGAATTAAAAGTATGTAAAAAAGAGTTACATGTTATTTTTAATATGAGTTTGTAAGCCTAAAATAATAAAAAGATGTCTGCTTAGGAAGAGTGCAGTGGCTGCAAAATCATCCCCAGCATGTCATGCCAGCTGTGCCACGAGGGTCCACTGAGCCTGTGTTTGATACTGGTTGTGGTGGTATATGCCTATAATCCCAGTGCATGGGAGGAAGAAAACAGAAGTATCACTATGAGTCCGATCTATGTCATGAGATGTTGTAGACCAACCTTGTTCTAAATACATTAATAATAACAATAACAATAATAATAATGTAATAGATGCAAGAGTTAGAGATAAACAAATGAATCCAATATAAAAATAAATCTTCAATTAAAATATCTAGATAACTGCAAGTTTATCAATACATAACTTCCTGAAATATTACCTACTGGAAAATTTGCAGTAGTAAATATATTTATTGGTACAGGTAAACACTGAAGAAATAGTAAGAAAAATAATCATAAATATTATAAGATGAAGAAAAGAGAAAATATCATTAATAATAAATTACCTATGTCAAGTCAGTAAAACAGTGGATTCACTAATTTATGCAATGAAGAAAAAACTGTTATTCAAAGTCACAAGATGGAAGGAATTAAGATTAGTAATAATTGAAGAAATTGAAAGAACCAAGGGAAGGAAAATAAAGTCTATAAATCTAAGTGTAGGTATTGGATAACTACATATAATATATATGTTTTATGAAAATATATTATTAAATATTTTATTAGAAAACTTAAATGTACACAATAAAGACACTGTCAGAAAACTATTCCTTTTGTCACATGTCTGACAATTATATCAATTGGTAAAGACATAGATTTATTTTAAAACTTATCCCAGGCTTGTTGTATCCTCCATCATCTGGGATTGTGACCTCCACATGTGAAGTGGAAGTCTGAGCCCACCCTCCCTCCATTGCCCCAGGGATGCTGGTGCCAGCTAGTAGAGTGTGAGTCCACAGTCTTCCTTCCTCCACTTTCCCCAAGCTGGTGGTCCTGGTGAGCAAAGTGTGAGCCTGTGCTCTGCATGTGCACCATTGCCCTTTGGTGGTTGTGTCAGTGAGTGAAGTATAAAAATACCAGGATGTGTGCCAGTAGGGTGCTGTTAGCAGGTAGAGTGAGAGTCAGCGCTCTGTCCTCCTGATATTGTCCCCAGATGGTGGTGCCATGGAGAGGAATTGAGAGGAATGTAGGGCTGTGCTCTGTACTACTTCTGTTGTTCCAGAACAGTGGTGCTGACAAGTGGGAGTAGGTCCATGATCTGTGCTTCCCCCATTGTCCACTGATGGCATTGCTTGAGGTCTGTAGGTCTGTGTTCTGTGCTCTGCACTTCCTCCATTGCTCTGTGACAGCTTTCAGGTGAAAGCAATATGGTAGTGTTGGCAAAGGCAGTAACAGCAGTGCGGGCTAGAGGAGATCTCATGAGGAACAGACACCTGTTAAGAAAGCCCCAATATCAGTGATCAGTTTATCTAACATTAAAAATCTAAAAGTATCACTACAGAGAATAAAAGAAAATACAAAATGAAAAGATGAAAAAGCTAAATGTAGCCCCAATTCACCCAGCCCATCCCAGAAAAATCAAGAGCACAGAGAGATGAAATCAGGAGCCAAAAATGGAGCTCTCTAAAATGAGAGCAGCAGAAGTAAAAAGACATATAAAAATATTTTTACACAAGTAAAAATATATGAAATAGATTAAATGAAGATGAGGATAGATATCATATCTAGAAGCAGAAATGTATCTAGTGACTAGGAAATAAAAGATATCTCAAAAAATCACAAGAGACCCCCCCAAAAATATAAGAGTACAGGATTAAGTAAAGAAGAACAATGTAAGACCAAATGGAATCAGTGAGAAACCTGGAGAAAGCATAATTATTATTAAGAATCTCTTCACATAGATAATTGCAGAAAAATTCCCAAACTTGGATAAAGAATTTCACATATAATTAAATGAAGCATTCAGAACTCCAAATAGCCAAAACTGAATAAATACATCCCAAGACATGTAGCAAAATTCCAGAAATACAGCAAAGATTAAATTTTAAAAGCAATTAAAAAACATGTCACCTGTAAAAGAAAGCCTATCAGAATCACAGCAGACTTCTCAAGACAAATTCTAAAATGAAGAATAAATAAAATATTTCAAGCCTTAATGGAAAACACTCTTCATCCCACATTGATGTATTCCGCAGAACTCTCTTTCAAAATTGATGGAGAAATAAGATACTTCCTTGATAAACAACAATGGAAGAATTTTATGACAACCAATCTAGCTCTGCAGAATGCTCTGAAAAACATTTTAGAAAGAGGTATCAAAGACCACAAATACAGGAACAACAATAGAAAGAAACTGCTAGACAGGGCAAACAATTAAACAGAAAATAAGGATGGGAACAAATAAAAATGAACTTATATGAAAAAGAAAGGGAAATACGTATCAGTTATGTTCATCAAGATAAATGATCTCAATTCACCACTCAAAAGAAACAGACTGCTATAGTGGATCAAGAAGGAAGATCCAATTATATGCTGCATTCAAGAAACACATTTAACCCAGCAAAGAAATTTACAGACTAAAAGTCAAAGAATGGACAACAAGTCTGCATTGCACAGAAATCCAGAAAAAAATCAAGGGTAGCTATTCTCTCTGTAGACACTGTGAACTTGAAGACTCAAAACTGAGCAAATGAGACCAAAAATTTGCTACATACTTGTTAATGGAAAACTCCAAGAAGAAATAACAATCATAAATATTTATGCACCAAACTCTGATTCACACAACTGCATAAATAAGATATTAACTGACATGAAATACCAAATAAACATTAGCACAATTGTAGTGGGTGACTGTAACATCCCATTCTCACAAGTGGATATAACAACTAGAGAAAAACTCAATTTAAAGTTAGAATTAATCCATACATGTAAACAAATAGACTTAGTAGCTAGCTGCAGTGCTCCAAACCAAGACATATGTTCTTCTCAGCTGCATATGGGCTTTTACCCATAATAGAGCTCATATTAGATGATGGAACATAGAGCAATTGAAGTCATCTCATACCTACAATCTGACTATATAAGGCACAATGAATCTGGAAATCAACAACAAAGGAAACTATAAAGTACATCAACACATGGAAATTAAACAAAAACCTTGTGAAAAACCAATAAGTCATAGTGAAAATTAAAGACAAATTAAACAGTGTATACAATTAAATGATAATGCTGATACAGTATACCTAAACCTGTGGAATACAAGGAAAGCATTCCTACGAGGAAAATCCATATGATGAACTCACTTATCAGTAAAAAAGAGTTTAAATAAACAACCTAAAACTGAACCTCAAACTTCTAGAAAAATAAACAGTCAAATCCAAAGCCATTATGGGGAAAGAAATTATAAAGAGAAGAACATAAATTAATGCAATAGAGAACAAAGAAATAATACAATTAATCAATGAATCAAAAAATTGTCTTTGAAAGAGTAAATAAAATTGACAAACCATTACCTAAACTCAACAAAAAGTGGAAAGAAAAAACACTAATTCAAGAAAATTAAGAATGTATAGGGGTATATGTCAACACACCCCACAAAAATCAAAGATGTCATCAATTCACATTAAGAGAATCTATATTCCAATAAGAAGGAAACACAGAAAAAATGGACAGATTCCTAGAGACAATTAAATTTCCAAAATTAAATCAAGATCCATATATTCTAAGGTCTATATATCCTAAAGAAACCAGTATCAGCCAATGAACTTGAAAATATAATTACAAATTTACCAACAGGAAAAAACCACATTGACAGATTCACTGTGGAATCATCCAAGAAATGTAAAGTGGAACAAATGCCACTATTACTGAAACTCTTTAAGAAATTGAAAAGGGATAAATATTCCCAAAATCATTCCTGAAAGCAAGTATTTCCCTGATTCCAAAACCAGAGAAGAATGCAACCAAGAAAGAATACTGCTGGCCAATATCTGATGTAAAAATCCTTAATAAGATATTGTCAAACAGAATGCAGTAAATCATCAAGAAGATTACAAATCATTACCAAGTATTATTCATTCCAATAAGGTAAGGATGGTTTAACATATGCAAATCAGTAAATGTAATATACCTTAAAAACAGAATCTCATCAATCTGTACAATCCATATAAACTAAAAACGTGGTTAAAAAGTAAAGGATGTGATGCTCATGTTAGTTTTCTTAATGTTTTACTTTAACCTTCTTAGGAGCCTACACAGATATCTGACCTGGGAAAAAAAAGAGGCTGTGAAGAATGTAATATTTCCTAGGACTTTATATTGCCACCTGAAGTTCAACCTGTATCTCTGTAGATCATTATATAAATAATTGTTCATAATTTTTTCCAAGACTTCACATGAAAAATTTTCTTTCAATGGTAAAAGAATAGTTTGAGATGAAAATGGGAGTAATAGTGAGCTGATTTGCAGATTAGGAGAAGGGTAGGTCTTATATTTTTAAGCTCCTAAAGTAATTAATTACATAAATTTTAAAATGTCACAAATATCATTTATATTACAGATAAATAAATCCTAATATGCCTGGAATGTTTCAAAATATTTTTAGAAATTTCTATAGAATAATTTGCTCTCTCATGGAGAGGTAAATATGTTCATATGAAAATAGCATCACTAATCAAATAATGTCATTTTGCGTAAATATTAAGAACATGGAATATGCTGCTGTATATGACTATAACTAAAGAACTTGTTTTATTACTTACAATTAGAAAAAATTTCCAAGAAATAAAGTAACATTCTTTAAATAGGAGAAAGCCTATCCTCAGAAGCATAAATCAATTCAAGTCCAATTGTTCCTGATGCCAAAATTTTCTTGCCTGTCTTTACACTGCAATTTTGTGTCTAAATTTCAAGCATCTGGAATAGACAAGAGGTTGATTTAGCTGGAGATACACTCGAACTTTGGGAAGCCCAAGCTTTAAGTGCCCCACCCCATATACCATTTTCTTGCAGTGTAACATTGTCATATTTATCACAAACTTGATAAATTACACATAATTACACTTGCACCCCTATTTAATTTTACTTTTTGAAATGTGTATGTGATCTAAAGTTGATACCATGGTGGCAGGAGTAACACTCTGTAGGTTAAGGTCTTTCACAACTTCAGCTGATATCACTTGGCAAACAAACACCTTCTGTTGGGAATTTATTGGACATCCATTGCTTTATTAAGTGTTAATGTTGGGTATGTCTTTTTCTGATGCATCATCTAGAATATTGCTACTCATCATTGAAAACCTAATAACCTAATATAGATGTAAAATCTTCTAAAATATTTCATCCTCATTTTCTAAGTTTTTACTGTACTAAATACAAGAGGACAATCACCATTATTCACTTTAAAGTATTATTTAAAAGATTATTCTATATCATTTCTACATGTATTTCCTTCCATGCATTCTGTACTCATTATTTTCTTCCCAAATTATTAGTTTCTTCTCTTATATTTTCTTGGATAATGAAGCGTTTATATCAATCAATAGAATTTAAGCATCTTTTCACTAATGTATTCCACGTATCAGAATGGAGAATATTTTCCTATGAACTAATATTCTTTTGTTTTCATTGTGGTAGGGAAAGTCAAATCCAGGAGCACTCTACCATTGAGATGCATTTCTAACATTTTTATTTTGTTTATTTATTTATTTGAGATACAATCTCACTAAATTGCCGAAGACAGACTTGCATTTGCGATCCTTCTGCCTTTGTCATCCAAAATGCCAGGGTTACAGTTATGCATTATCTTTGCTGGGCCCGTGACTGAGCATAAATGAAAGTAATGTGAGAAAAAGTCACAGTCAAGGTAGAGGGATAATAGGTTTTATTCCCCCACATATTCTCTCTGTATATCTTATCATAATCCTTGGAGGACACACGTTTAAACACATAGACTTCTAATTAGATTACCATCGTCCAAGGAAGCATAGTTTTCTTTTGAGTGTTGTCACCAGAGGCAGAACACGCATTTCCTTACAATTGATTTTTGCAGTTTATTTACAATGTTCCAAGGAGCACAGTTTATTGAAATGATGTAGCATGTTTGTGGGATATCTTGAGGGTAAAAGCTACTTTTGAATGATTTTTATCATGTTAAAGTTAGAATGTAAATATATTTATTCAGAAATTCTTTCAAAAGAAACTTCCAATGTTCACTGTTCAATGTTAAAACTTCCACTCTTGCAAGAATATGAGTAATCAGTTTGAAACGCATTACTGGGAAGCCTACATGAAGTAAACCCCAGCCCGTGCTTTAAGAGTATAGAAATGAATGAAATCTCACTGCTCCTTTCAGGAGCATGTCAGAGGAGTTAAGTAAAAGTCTGTACTCATTTTGTTACTGAACAGTGGTTTGAGAGTCAGGAGAGTGAATCAAGGGAAGTGGTGCACACCTGTAGCCCCGGCACTCTGGGAGGCTGAATCAGGAGAACTGCAAGCTCCAAGCCAGCCTGGATAATTTAGTCACTTGACAAAACCATATCTCAGTACACACACACACACACACACACACACACACACACACGAAAAGATATGAAATGACAAGAGATGTGGGTCATTTTTTGGTATCTTTCCAAAAGAATTAAAAGCATCAGGCTGGGCCAGGGAGATGGCTCAGTGGAATAAGTGCTTCCCTGGCAAGCGCAAGGGTCTGAGTTC
>NDGM011065221.1:0-13939 GCA_002564305.1 Octomys mimax
GGGAAAAAAAAAAAAAAAAAAGGAAAAGGAGGGCATGCACTATGCTCATTGCTGGACACAGAGTCCTGAACAAAATGTCTTTATGTAATATAGAACCTATTAAGCATGTCAGACATTAAGCAGATAATCATGTACATGTACAAAATTATTGTTTTCTTAACTATCACAAAGGAAAAGTAAGGGATACTGATGGGGACTTATTCCAAATATGCTCTAACAAATTCTTAAGCAGAGCACCTGGTACATGGTAGACCTTAATAAAGACAAGACTGCCTGTGACAGCAGGGAGTATGCACATTCTGCATAAACCACAGTTAAGGTAAAGATTGGATGGGGGCTCCACTCACCAAGCCTGGCATTCTGGCACAGAGCTATAGAAAGAAGCCAGCCTGCAGTCAAGGCAGCTCTGTTCTCTCCAGCCCCACCTATCTCACCAAGTTCATGGTGCTTCAGTTGTAGAACTTTTACAGAAGGTAGATTTGTGTGTAGTCTAGGAGCCCTACCAGGGATTTGAGTCTATGCTGTCTGCGATGCTGGCCATTTTATGCCCCACTTTTTCCAGTCATGGGATAGCATGAGTTGATATGCTGCAGGGAAAAGAATTTGGCAAGGGAAGAGAGAAAGTTTTGGATAATGGCTTCTAGTTAATGGTTAACTGACTCCATGGGGTGACTCTGTGAGACCTAGAGCATAAATCAGGTGACAAGGTATGTGATAGACCACTGAGCAAAAGAGCCATCTGCTTATTTGTGCCTCAAGAATAGCAGGGATCTGCCCTAAAGAGCTCTGAAGAGAGTCGACCAGTATTTTGCACCAATGAGTCCTGCCTCCTGGGATGCCCTGCTTGATGACAGTAGAACATGAGGCAGGAGGAGAGGAATAGGCAAAAGTGGGTTGGTGGACAGAGTGCGGGATTGGGAGTGTGGTTGATACGTGCTGAATCACTCGGGGGCTTTCTAGAGAGGCTAGTGCCTCTCAGACTTCCTGTGACTTTTTAAATAACTTTTAACCTTTATCCAGGAACTATGTGTTGAGATCGTGTTGTGTGTAGGATTTTGTGATGTGTACCTGAGATACAAAAAGAAAGCCGGCTCTTCCTGCTGTAGGACAGCTTGCAGTCTGTTCAGAAAGGAACCATTGAGCATCTCATTTCATGGTGAATTTTATAGTCACAATCATTTTTGCCCAACATGGCTTAGGCTCAGTTTCAACCTCTCTGAAGTCAGAATAATAATCAATTGTAAAGCTTCCTCCTACGGTTAATGTCAGTAGCTACGCTATGCAAAGTGCTTAACACTGTGTTGCATGTAGTAAGAGCTAAAATGTTACTTCTTCCAGAGGATTCCATGACTCTTGAAGAAGCCTGGGTTTAGCAGCTCTGACAGCCATCTCTCGACCTAGGGATGAGCACCCCTGACCCCAAGCCCTGGTTCCAACAACTGGACTTCAGTTTATGGCAGGTATTATTTCTTTTAGTTCTGGCATTCAGCTTTTATTTGTGAGCCAACCCAGAGGGGCATAGAAGAAATTGGATTTATTTTTATGACAGTTCTTAGTGGAGCCTGGCAATCAATCATATGTCAGGATGCTGTTTTGAAAGGGAGCAGGTTATAGCAGGACTTTGGAGACCTAGCTCCACTTACACAGTGAACAGTGGTAAACACTTCACTTATTCTTCCTGCTCCTCAATTTTTTCACCTGTAAAGTGGAGAATAATAATTCCAACCTAAGAAGGTTCTGGAGGATTTTGGTGAAATAATAGGAGTGAAAGGCCCCAGAACGTGTTTGCGCAGCACCCAGGAGGCACTCAATAAGTGGAAGCGCTCACCTTTGACATCTTTGGGTGTTCTATGGAAGGCATCTAATTGACTATTCAAGTCACTCTGCAGCATCAGTACTAATTAACACTATCGCAGTCATGACCCAAGCACCATGCATCAATGTGGACACTGTAGACCATCAAAAATCATATCACAATCATAAAGCAGGCTTGGTGTGCAATACTTTGCACTTATCCCTTGCAGATGTGCAGTCTGTCAGAGTTAAGGGAGCAACGTGAGTCCTGTTGGTGTCGTGTTCACAACACGTATATGAGGTTGGCATTAACTCATTGGATAAATATTTCTGAGCATCAGGAGAAACATTATAGTGAAGACTTCTGCTTCAAGGAAGGTATCAGTCTGGTTTAGGAAATGGGAGGTCTACTGTTGCTTCTCTCTCTCTCTCTCCTTTTTGATATTAATTAATTAATTAATTAATTTGATACAGGGTGTCACTACACAGCTTATATTCATAGTGACCCTCCTGTCTCAGCTTCCCCAGCACTGGGGTTATAGGTGCGAGACACCACACCTGGTTTCAGTGGCTGGCACAGCAGGCAGTACTGGGGATCACATCTGGGTCCTTGTGTTTGCCAAGCAGGCACTTAGACTGCTGAGCTATCTCCCCAGCCCCTACTATTGCTTCTTGTGAGTGTGGTGGAAGAAAGATATACACAACAGAGGGGTACATGGCCTACCCCTCAAAAACAAAACATAGAAAGTTTTTTAGTGGAGACAGGTTTTGGTCCTGAATTCTGGTATGCAACCCTAAGGGTTATGTTTCATTTTGTCTGTGGTGCTGGCATGAAGCGCAGAGCCTCCTATGTGTTAGGCAAGTGCTCTGACACCAAGTTATACTCCAGCTCAGTGACTGGGCGTTTTATAGTTGAAGAGGAGCACATTCACCAGGGCAGGTTGGGGTGCAGCAGCAAATAGACCCAAATGTATGTTGGTTCAATACAGGTGACATTTATTTTGAATATACTTTTAATATTTTAATAATTTTAGATTTAGTGGGAAAGTTGCAAAGGTGGATTAAAAAGTCCTCATTGACCCCCTTGAGTTTCAGCCAGTGCCAACATTTTACACTCCCATAGTACAGCTCCTGATTTTGTTTGGACCCCACCCATTTTTTAACAAAAATGTACTTTCCCTTCCAGTGCTGAATCTAAAATACCATATGACAATAGTGAAAGTTTGCTCTTTGCCCACTCTGGACATGTAAACAGGACGAGGGATTCTGTACTTGGTCATTTGGGTGCCTTAGTAGACAGAAGTCCTGACACTGTGGCTTCACAGTGTCCTTGTCATGTTAACCCCAGCCCTTACCTCTCCATCTCACTTGTGAAAACTACTAACCTGGAGGGTCTGTGCCTTCCACTCAATTTTGCCACAAACTTAAAATTCCTTTAAAAGATTAAGTCTACTTGATAAATAAATAAATAAACAACAACAACAACAACACCCTGGCCTTCAAAGCCACAAGCAGCCAAACTGAAGGTGGAAAGTCCTTTCTGTAGCTGGGAAACTGCTTCCAGCTGCGTGTGTATACAGTGGGAGAGGAGAAGGAATTTGAGAGAGAAGGAGTGGTCAGTGCCACAAGAAGGAGGTGGGGATGCATTGGAGGTGGTAGCCATTGCATTACCAAGAGCAGAGAGGAAGGGCAAGTGCTAATACGGCTGTGCCACAGGCTGGAAAGCTGAGGGTCCCCTTCGGGATGGTACAGCTCACAGACAGGGCTGCAAGAACACAGCATTAGAGTTTCACTGGCCCCAAACTAACCAGCACTCTTTCCCCTGATCCCAGAAGCTTGCAGCACAACAAGACGATTTGCCAGAGTCACTAAGGTGCATTTCCATTTCATATATGTCTTTCAGGATATTTTTTTATTTCATGTTTTACAACTGTTCAATTTAGGAGGCAAGCTTTCCTCCACATTCCTTCATTCTATCTGAAAAGAGCAAGTGATGAGAGGATAAGAGAGAGATTCCAGGGTCTCCAATTGATTCATTTTTCTCACCAGGCTCTGGACTGCACCATACCCAGAGGCCTCATCACAGCTGGGCCCGATGAGGACAGTGCGTGTAGGAGACAGCATGTCTGCTGTCATCGCCTATGGAAGGATGGTGTCTATTTATTTCTGGTTGGATGGAATATAATTGCTCCCCAGGCTGACAGTGACAAATGGTGGTGTGGAGAGTGTATTCCTCTGAGCAATGGGATGGGCTTGTGCGTCTCAGCAGACAGAAACAGACCCTGTCAGAGAGCAACAAGGGATTTGCTTCTCAGCTTGAGGCCCCCAGGCTGTGGGCTCTGCACTGCTTCAGGAGCTGGTGATTGTGTCTTCTGAGATATGAGGGACATGCCTGAGGATAGGGGCAACGACATGTACTCCAGGGCTTTCTTTGCTTTGAGAAATGGTATGAATGCCTCTTTCCGATAAAAATATTTTTACACAAACAATTCAGTGTCTGCATATAATTCATTTATGTATATTCTATTATTCATTAAGAACTCACCTATTTATGGACTCTTGGGTTGCTTCTAATCTTAGAATTTTTCACGTGTTTCACTTATGAACAGACTTACACAACCCCTTGTGTATGTATCTAGCCATGTCTTTAGGAATTCTTCTTAGAAACTTAATTCCTTGAATATATTTATATGGTCTTTGCTTATCATAAGAAGATATTCTTGGAGAAATGGATAATTTCTCCAAGAGTAAAATTCTTTATATTCCTTTATAATTCCTTTACAAGCACGTGAAAGGTCGAATTTTCCAAAAGCATCAACTGACTGAATACTAATCTGATAAATGGAAAATAATAGCTTATTTTGATATATTACTCTGTTGTTTGATGATGTTGAATAATATCTTTATGCTTATTGGACCTTTATTATATTACTAGTCCCTGTTCCTTATATATTTTCTTTTACTGGATGCTTTACATATTTCTTATTATTGTGTAGGAGTCCTTTGCATATTAAGGATAGTATTTGTAACAGTGTTTTTAAAGTTTAGCTTTTAACTTATTAATGTTCTTCATACTTATTCTATAGTGAAGTTTGCCATATAATCTCTTTAGTCTTTTCCCCCTGCTGTTAGCACTATTGTCCTTTTAGAGAACCAAGACCAGAATATGAACATGTCTGGATTTTTTTCCTACCACTTTTATTGTTTTGTTTTATTTGCCTCAAGTCTTCAATCGTTTTAGGTTTCCATTTAAAGACACTGCAGTTATCTGGCCTTAATTTACTCTACAAAATAAGAAAGGAGAAGGAGCAAAGTATATTCAAAACAGTGGCAGAAGGTCAGGATTGCCAGCTCGGAGCCTTCAGGAGGACTTTCTCACAGAAGGGCCCACCAGAGCCAAGAGATCACAATAACAGACAAAGCACAGACCATGGAGTCTCAGGGGCCCACAGCACATCAAAAGTGGTGGAGAACTCAGGGATGTGTGGATTATGGGCCTTGAGCCCATGCCTGGCATTTGGCATAGACTCTGGAGAAATGGGAACTTAGATGCATAAACATTCCTACATTAGAAATCTCGTAATAGGTTTATTCATTCACAATAGCTCCCAACTGGGACCAACCCAATGGCCACCCGCAGGGGAATGAATAAACAAACTCTGATATTATAATCACACAATGGGATCCTGCTAGCACCGGAAAATAACCCAAGATTGGTATACTCAATAATGTCTGTTCATCTCAAAATATTTATGTTGAACAAAAGTAGATAGAAGCATATGTATTATATAAAATTCCATTTATATAGCATTCTGTAATAGGCAGAACTACTCTAATGTTGACAAAAGTCACAATAATGGTTAGCTTTGGGGAAGCAGCATTGTTTGGGCTGGAAGATCAAATAATTCTGGAGGGATGAAAGTAAATGGTCTCTGGATCAGTATGGGAGGCAGATATAGGAAGGTCTACATATATGGAAATTTATCAAGCTGTACATCTAAGATCTGTATATATTACTGGATGAAAATTAAGTTCAAACACTATTTTTAAAAATCCTAGAAATAGAGTAAGTGCTTGTCTAACTTTTACAGATGAAGCAACTGAAGCCAAGAGATGTGATGTGTTTTGCTGTGAGTTGACATTTCAGACCTAAGCTGTCTGACTTCAGGGCAGGAGCCACATGATGACAGAATTGTGACTGCCCCGGCCAATGGGGATGGGGGGAATGGGGGGTGGAAGCGCAGGCTTTGGCACCATCCCCAAGAAAGCTTGAGGGGAACCATCACCAGTGTCAGGGTCACAGTCAACGAGGGGTGCGGTTCTAACAGAAATCTGCCGTGCTAAGCATGCAAACAGCAGCTGAAATGGCACTCAACACTTTTCTGCTTGTTGGAGGCATTTCCACCTGAGCAGGTAGCCCCTGCTTTCTGGATTGGTAAAGACTAGCAGCTTGATGAAATGCGGTGACCAGAATTATAAGCCTGCACCAGTATCCATGAGTAATAGGACATGCTGAACATAGGCAGTAGTAAGTACAGTCTCAGGACTGGAGGTGCAGTGTCAAGATCTCATTTAGATTCTAGGAGAACTTACACCTGGCTCACCATGCCTGAGGAATCATTCTTGCCACTATTTTTCGTAAGATGTGCACACAGCTTGCATGGGATTCTGCCAGGGACAGCGAGACAGCATTATTGATATTAGATACTCATTGATGTCTGTGTGGTGCACAAGCAAGATAGCCCAAGTGCACCTCCCTGCTAACTTGTGCGATCCTAGCCCACCTTCTGGCCTTTGCAGGCAGAGGCGGCTGGCCAATGCCTCTTTGGGTTTACAGGAAGGGCTAGTACCTCCTTGTGGAACTCTCTCAGGAAACTGGCATGCACATTTGCCCACTTAAAAGCAGTTCATCTCTAAGGTTGTATTTTTGAGGGAGAAAAAGCAATTGTTGCAGTCCTTAACTGAAGGCAAAGGCAGACCTTATTTAGAGGTGATTGCTGCACACTGGGGACGGGCAGTGTTTTTTGTCAGCCACAGGTTAACCACAGGGTGCTGGTGCCAATTCAGAAGCCTCCCAGACCTTTGTGTTTCCTGGAAGCAATTTGCCCACCAAAGTGAAGAGTCATTAGAAAAAGAGGCTGGGGGTGCAGGGTGGTGTACCTCTCTTCTGCCTCTGCCACTGAAGCCAGGAAAGAGGACTTCACTAAAGCCACTGGAATTCCAGTTAGATACCTAGAAGAACTTCCGCCTAGAAGCTTTCTGGATGAAATGGGCGAAGCTCTGGTTATTGGTCTCTGGAATTACTGAGGGCTACATCGCATCCTTAGTTACTCACAGGATAATCCACCTTGGAGAGCACATAGGCTGAAACGTGGCTGTCTCATTCCCAGCCACCTACAGGTGTCATGCTCATTGTGTAAGGATCAGTTGGCCACCTGTTGTTCACAATTTGGAGAGGCTATTACTGGCATACAGCAAACAGAGCCCATGGATGCTTTAGAACAACAAACTGCATAAAACAACAGCTCACACCAATGAATGTTTTAGTACAAGATGCCCCTAGAGCTGAAGCTGAGAAGCCCTGCTGTAGGAAGATGTAACCTAGCTACTGTCCAAACGATTAAGAAGTAGGGAGAGCATAACTCCCCAACTCTTGATCTTCCTGTCCACTGATTTTCTTGCCTGTACCTCTTGCTGACTGCATCCAACCAGAAGCCAGTGATAGGAAGCTAGTGAGACAGCCTGCAAAAATCAGCTTCCTGAATGCGGCCCATGCTGCCCTTATGTGATGAGGGGACCAGACCCGGCCCAGACCTCCCGGTGAGCCCTGCCCTCCTCAGACAGCAAGGCAGGTGCTCAGTGGCCCTGGGCTGCTCTCTTTGTCTTTTTTGCTGCTGCTCTTTTAATGTTTGCTGTCAGAATGAGGGCAGGCCACGGGGGTGGGAGCTTTCTCTGGGCTCCAGAAAGAGGAAGTATGCAGGATGCTAGAAGAGAACTCTGTAATGCTAGTGAAATGTGGATTTTCATACAGTTCAAAGAATTCTCTCCTCCCACCCAGCTTGGGTGAGAAAGTAAGAATTAAGGAGCTACAACATTTTTTCTAGCACAATGAACTTTAAAAATGGAATTGCTGTGCAAAGCAATGACTGATATTTCGGTAAATAGACTAAGTACAATTGCATTATGGTTATTTCAGCTTTGACATTTCTTGGTGTTCAGAATAGTGTCAGCACTGATGTTTGGAGACTAAGTTGTTCTCCCGTGCAGCCCATGTTTTTCAAGTTAGGGGTCAAAGAGCATCAGTGGAGGGACTGCAAAGTCAGGCCATATCCTCAGGTCCCTTAGATATTATTCCATTTTTCCCTGGTTATATACTGTCTGTCTTTAATAATAGCTGCATGTTATTGTAAATGAAGTCCTTTTCTGCACAACAATTGTCTCAATCCTTCAGACTTTCCATCAAATCAGCATAATACCTCAACACTCATAATAAATTAGTAGGGAATATTATTAGGACTGAATGGACTGCACAGGTTCACTTGACCTTGGTCTTCGTAGAGTTTTCCCCACAAACTCATTCAGCCTTGCTGAGGACCATACAGTTGGTGCTTGGAAGCCATCCTCTTGGTCATAGCACTCCCAATTCCTTCACTCAGAGGATGCAATTCAGAGGCTCAGGAACACTAAACTCCAAGCTGACATGAACCCAAGGCTCCTACTGATATCTAGTAAGCTGGCTTTGTATCAGACTCAAGAAGGCATTAAGCAACATGTTACAGTAAATACTTGTGGTTATATTATAGGTGATTGCATCAAGGAAATTTTTATAAACAATTACTATCAGTTTGTCATAAGAATCAGTAAATCTATAAAAGTGAGTTGAGTTGAGGAATCGTTGCCACATCTGGGTCCACTTGAAAATTTGTTGGGTGATTTCTTACCTAGAGTGGACTGTCTTACCTGACTTGCTTCCCCAAGGTGCAAAAGAGACCCCAGTTTTCTCCTCTAAGCCATGTGAATTCATTTTCCTCTTTCTATATTTGTCAGGAACGATATTAACTCCTTTCAGTTAAACACATGACTCATTGAACAGAAGAAACATGTATGTCTGCAATGACTAAACATGTTGGCCATGGCAAGGTCTTATGGGGTGGGGGAAAGTTGAGCCGACTGTTCTAGTCACCCTGAGCCCTCTGTCCTAGGCATTTCAGGATGGAACCTGATGTCGGGGACTGATGCAGACAGAGGAAACAAAGGTGAAACAGTCTATTTCTTCACTCTTTCAACTCATTTTCTTCATATGGCTGCTTTTGTTTTTGCAGTTTTATGGAGCACAAAGTTGTTACACAAAATGGTCCTTCCTTCCAGGGTCACTAATTATATAGATGCATTCAGGGTTTCTTGAGAAGCGAATGAGTATTATTCATCAAAGCAGAAGGTTGGGGACGCCCAGGGAATGCTACCAGCTTTGGTTGTAAGACCTCCTTATATGTAATGGGCTGTCTTGTTAATTTTAGAGCCCCCTTCCCCTTTGCGGAGCAAAGAGTCTTAACAGAGTAGTTCTTATCACTTAAAATAAAGTTACACAGAATATCTGTGAGCATTTGGAGAGGAGAGACTATCCGCTTGTGGCTGTTGTACTCTGAGCATGCACAGGATTGGTGTGTAGTGGATAGTGGGTATGCATTTGAACACATGGATGAGTGGGCAGGTAAATGTGTTCTTGGGTGAACACAAACAAAAAGGCTTTAAAGCCACTGGGCTCTCTGAAGGGTCTGAGGTTCCAACCTTGACTTCTCGGGCTTTGCCACATGGTGTTGCCTCCTGGATTTATAGAAGGGTAATCTCTCACACTTGGGAAAAGTGTCTGGCAGAACAGAAGTACAGGAGAGAGAGACACACATCCTTCTCATTGTGGTAGCCCTCGATTTGCATCTGCTGATAGTCTCAGATTCTGGGGGAAATGACTCTTTTTGAATGAAGATGCACTGTGTGTGGTTCTTCTCCCTGGGTGTCAGCCCTGGGTTTCCTGTCACCAAGTTAAGGATGAATTGATGAAGCACTAGACATTAGTCTATTGAATTTCTGTAAACTTAACTGCAGTCTGATATGTATTGGGGCATATTTCTTCTCCACAGGTACCACCATACAGCCCCAAAACCATGCAGTTCATGGGTTCTGAGGGGAAAAGAACTTTGATTCTAAGCTTGCTCTTCTGAGATGTGAAAGCTTTTGGGAACTATTTCATGTCTCTGAGCTTTGATTTTCTCATGTATAAGGTTTAGATAACAAGCAACTCCTACCCGTTATAGAGTCTATGAGGACCAACAGCTACTCTGTTTAGACTCTATAATGAGGCTTGACTAATCAAACATATTTTTAAAGTCTAGTGATATAGTGAAGATTCTTAGAAGGACAGATACTGAATCACTAAGATAGATCCACTTACTGAACCAAGTTTGAGGAAGCTGCTTAGCTCATAGCCTGCACTTTCTTACTCGTTGATAGGTGACTGTAATGACTATTCTTTGTCCCACAGCATGATTGTAACATGTGTGTGAAATGTAAACAATAAGGAGTAGATGAAAGAGTTCTACTGTAGATGCAGATGTACCTGGCTTTGGTTGTGAGTTGCAGGGATTGTGCCCCAAGTAATTTGCTTTGATTGTTGGGTCCTATTTAGAGAGCAGGCAAGAGCCTACAGATATCATTGGCTAGAATTGAGAAATGGCGATGACAGTGTTTATTTTGCGATCTGACTTGGGAAGGTCTCTGCCCAGAGGGATCATGTGAACAAACCCAAAGAAAATTTTCAAATATAAACTTTGCTATTTAGCATATATATAACTTGAAGAATGTTACTTCATTTCTTAGGGCCCCAATTTTGTCACTGTATTTCCTTCCTTCTGGTCTTTGCCTTCTTAGAAAGTATTTTCCCATTGATCAGCTTTAGTGTTGTAACAGAAATCAGTATCTTGGTTTATACAGCAAACATTCATGGGATTTCTGGAGTCTGTGCCTTTGCTTTAGGTACTTTCTTATTCCAGAGTACAAGAGAGAGAGGAATAGCTGTTGGTTGGGATGTTCCATTTTCCAGGTAGAAATTCGAAATAAGGGATTGGGTTAAATACACAAGGTATATTCCTGTGGATTTAGCATATGTCACACCTGTTTTACATTCTATTGACCAATCCATATCACCTGGAAAACCTTCTGCATCACAGGCACAGAGGTTTGCTTGGCCAGCAGAGGAGTCACAGGGCAGTGGTGGGGATGCATAACCACCTTGGGACAGCAGATGTGAAAGGTGTGGAGCAGTAACAAAGCCTTCTACAGCTTCTTTAACTATGCTATTCAAAGTTACAGTTGACCTGCAACACGAGCACTGCCCAACTGGGTCTCTAATGTTTCTCTGTTGTACTCCTCGTGCCGTAATATCATTCTATTTAATTTGCTTACTTAGTTTTTAAGTTGTTTATCTGCCTGCACCTGACCACCATAGAATTTCAGCTGTTGGAGGGCATGGATTTCTATTTTGCATTTCCATAAAGGTATCCTTAGAGCCTTGCACAGTCATATAAACGCTTTTTTAATATCATGTATTTAGTACAGAGTCAGTGCTTTGAATGAGTGGGTTAACCAGTCTATTCCACGAAAGTAACAATGGATGGAGTACGAGGTACCTCTCTGAACATTCAGTCCTTCCTTCCAGGCCAGAGCATTCTGAATCCAGAGCCTTAGCTTTCTATCTTTTAAGGTGCTGTGGCAGGAATCACCTAAGCCATTCCAAGGCCCCTACTGGAGAACTTATCTGTCAGTCAGCTCCCACAGTCTGGCTTGCTGACAAGAAGTCATCCTGTAGGTACAAAGTTAGGGTTAGCTAGAGCATAATGCTTTCTGAGAACACACATAGAAGTCAGATGCCCAATGTTAGGATAGTTATCTTTGGATTTTTAAATTTGTTTTGGAAAGGATTGCAAAAGCCAATCTCAAGAGAGCAACAAACACCCCCAACTGGCCCTACCTTTCTGCATAAAATCTTCCAAAGTCTGTTTCCAGCATTCAATATAGTTTTAATTCTATTGTTTTCATTGACAATTGAGCACAAATTTGATGAGCTTATGTTCAATGAGCAGCCAATTGAGGCTAAAAATGTACTGCTTTCAGTGATACTTAATGTTTCTCGTCATTGCCTTGAGTTTATGGATCTGAGCTTCTCATTACAAATGTGAGTGCCTTGATAATTTCATTTCAATATTCTGTTTTCACAGAATAATAATGAATGGCAACATGAAAAACTATTTCAAGCCTTCATACATTCAACCATATTTCCAAGGCAGCTGCAAAGTAGATGCATGTCATTCTAGAGGCTGTGAGGATATTGTGGCAAACAGAGACGCTACCCCCCTCCCATAGCAAAGTTGGCAACCTTTAGGAATAATCATGAAGGCAATGACATTTGCCAAAGGGATAACATAGCCAGAATTCACTGAGACCAGGCAAAAGTTACCAGGATGCTCTATTTTTTTTTTTCAATCTGCTAATGCTTAGAGCTTAAGTTTCATAGGAAAAAAAGATTTTTAAAGAAATAATACTATTCAAGTTAAACAAACAAAATTCAAGGACTGCTTTAGATAATTATAAAATCTTCTTGAGGATTTTTATTGTCTGACTATGTCACAAGTATTTCCTGCCTTAGATAAAGCAGCTTTAGTATAAATGAAAACCCAGACTACTCCTTTACTGTGTTTTTACTGCGTTGTCCTGTGAACCCTTTATTTTGTCCTAGAGTTTGACCCTCAACTCATTCATAACTATGCAGTAGGTGAGACCTAGCAACCCCATCAATCCCACCTAGGAAATGTGTGCCATCTTCACAGCTGTCTTCATCTCCCTGTGGCCCCGAGGTGAGAGACTGAGTTCTATCCTGAGGCATTGTAGCTGCCTTCCTCTTCCAGGTTGCTGCTTGCTTCTGGCTACCTAGGGATTCTGGGATCTCTGATCTGACCACTGCCCCTCTCCTTGGAGTGGTTTGGGTTAGACAGAAAAAGTGAGTGAGAGTGAGAGGAGAAAAGCATAGAGGTGTGAGTAAATTAACATAAAAAGTTGACAGAACTTGGAGCTATGACAAAGGGAAGAGGAAGAAAAGAAGAAAGAAGAAGGGGAAGGAGAGAGTTCTACATCATATCCATGTCTCATTGCCTGGAGCCCTTTTCTTTTATTTACTGCAAACTAGCAGTTCTCCTTTTTCCAGCTTAATTCGGTTCCTTCAAGGTTTCTTCCCTGTGCAAAACATGTGACTGAACTCACACGATATCAGGCACACATGGAGCTGTGTCTGGTGAGCCCTTTGAGAAACGACATTTTGGATGGTCCAATTGAAAGCTTCCACAATTCATGACTTGGGAAAAGGGTGGGAGACCTCATTTAGAGATGTGTCATTTCCTGATACTTGGCCTTGCTTTAGGAACCTAGTCCTGGTTGGGACCCCAGTGTCAAGGGCAGGAAAGTAGGGTGTTAGAGGTTGCCAAGGTGGTTTATTCTGGACAGAAACAAGCAAGCTGTGACAGCGCACAGCTAAGTCTGTCAAAGGTGCAGCTTTGCCAAGGGAGAGATGAAAATTCATTTTGTATCTCACTCCTAAATCCCCTAAAGCCTGTATGCAGAGAGAGCAGCCATATAAGGTATGTGCATGTGTGAATATAGACATTTCATGGACATAGAGGTAAAAATATACACGTGAAAAGCCTCCTATTACACACATTATTTTTCTTGTTTCCTACTGGTATTGATTGGCTTCTGACTGGAGGTAGAACGCAAGGACAAATCATTATGCTTTAGGCATGAGAGCAAATATAAATGTCAAAGCAAAAGTGCAGTATTTAAACATATGCCACAGAAAAGGACCGTGTCAAACTGGATTTGCTAATGAATTCTCAAATAGAACACATTACATAAATCTAATGCATTACCATTTTAGTGAAGAAAAAAAATCAGTATGTTAGCCTATATGATTCCTTGAGATTACAATTTTTAAAAAAATTTGGATTGAATTAAAATAAATAAAGAAGTTCATGGTATTATGCACAGGTGTTTATGTAAGTAGAATACAATGATTTTGACTGTGTGTGTGTGTGTGTGTGTG
>NDGM011065228.1:0-12060 GCA_002564305.1 Octomys mimax
TTTTTGGAGTGATCTTTTAATGGATAGTCCATCAACCATTTTCACTCCTTTACTCAAATCTCTCAATAGTGTCTACTCTATCTTCTCAACTGTTTTCATCAGAGAAAAAATAGGGAAAGGACAAGCTATAAACTAGAAGAAAATATTTACAAATTAGAAAGCAGATGGAGCCCTTGTATATAGAATGTGCAAAGAATTCTCAGTATTCAGTCGTAAGAAAACAAAAATATGGAGTAAAAAGAGCCTTGATGGGCTCTAACACAGTTCACGAAATAAGACATACTGATGGCATATAAATACATGAACATACTTAACAACATTAATGAGAAAAGGCATATTAACTATAAACTATAATGTAACACCACATGATACCAATTGGAATTTAGGTGACTATTCCCAGTGTCAGAGAGGATGTGGAACAATTCAGACTCTTTATACAGTGCTAGTAGGGATAGAAACTGGAATACTCACTTTGGAAAAGTTAGGAGTTTCTTAAAAAGTTAAACATGCACTTTCCACATGACCCAGACATTCCACATATAGGAATTTACCTAAGGAAAAAACAAACATGTGAATAACGTGTGTGTGGATTTTCACAGCAAGCTTCTATATAATATCCAACAACTAGAGTTATATGTTTACCAAGAAGTCAGTAGAGAAACAAATTATAGTTTATCCATATAATGAAATTCTACTCAACAATAACATACTGAACCCTTGAAATAAATCACAATATGGATGAATCTAAAAATAATTTCATTGACTAAAGAAGCTGCACAAAAATGAGTACACAGTATAGGGTTCCATTTATCTAACATCTTACAAATTGAAGAGTAAAAATAAAATAAAGTAAAAGAAAAGTAAAATTCTATAGTGATGAAAAGCTCATAACTTTTTGTGGTTATCTAGTGGTCAGGTAGGGTCTCCATGCTTACATTTTCTCTGTCCTGGAGTCATAGCAAATGACACAGCCATTACACTTCTGCCACTGCCAGCACAGCCCTAACATGGGAACTGCTGACCTTTAGGGCTCACAAAGCAAACTGAATTGCCTCAAGCAAACAGATATGTGTATGTTATGGATAGGGACCTCCACCTCACTTGGCCAGCTGCTGCTGAAGCACAATTGAATGAAGGTGCATCTCTTGTACTCACCTGCATGCACCACTGTCCTCTCTGCTTTCATCTATAAAACACAAGTCCCAAGGTAAGATGACTAAGAATTTCAACATTTTGATAGGAGAGTTTTAAACCAATTGAGTGGTAACTCCCAAATACATAAGATGCATGCCCTGGATCTTATGATGAGAGGACAATCTTGTGATATGAATATAGGCCATAATACATCTTTCCTATACCTGTGAAGAGTAATGCATTAGAATGTTTATTAAAGCATTTCAAGTAGTAGTAGAAAACAGGAGTATATGAAGTACTAAAGTTAAGGTCCTTAGAAAACTGGCTGGAACACAGTCGTTTCCTAGCTACTTACTCAGTACTATATAATATGATACTTACTGTATATCAAAGCTCGAAAAACTAATCTTCACAATCACCAGTTCAAGTTTAGTCTCTCATTTACTTCCTTCTTTGATAGTCAAAACTTCTGAATGACTCACATCTCTTCTCTGACAATATATATATAGCCTTAATTTTGATATATTTTGCTGGTATCAGAACTAAAATATATATTTTAATTATTAAAATGTGTATTACATTGATTTAGACCTATCTTGTCCAAAGGTTTACTATTTTGAAGTCATTTGAAGAACTTTCAAATAACTAATCTCTACTCTAAACCTATTAATTCAGGCATAGTGATTTAGGAATTAAGAATTAGGAAAATATTACTCTTATTATCTTTCTTTAACTTCTTTCTCATCTGGCAATGAACTTATCTTGTGTTTTGCTTATCTGAGAAAATATTACTCTTTCATTTATTTCCACTGCATTAAAATATTTTTAATTGAGTATGTATTCTAGGTAAACCTTTTGAACAAATAAGTCATTCTTTCAGCCCTTTGATGCTGTCCCCTCCTTATAGTCTGGCTTGAATAGTTTCTGGAAAGATAGCTTTACTTTTCATCTGTGTCTCTGAATTTGTGAGTTTATCCTTTGGCCACTTTAATACCTTTCCTTTTGTTTTGAGGATGCTTAGATTTCTTTTTCCTTGTGTGTATGTGTTGTTCGGTGTTCTCAGACTTATTCTGTGGATTACTGTCAACCAGTTGACTCTGTAGAACTCTAAGCCATTGTTTTTCAAATATTTCTTTTGACCCATCTCTATCTTATTCTTGTTAGGCTATTGGACTGTTTGATACAATTTCATGGTTGTTGAATACTCCATTTCTATTTTTACACTTTTTCATTTCCAGTGTATTTGGATAATTTCTGCTGACTTACGTTTGGTTTACTGATTCATTCTTAGTCTATATTAACTCTGTTCTTGATTCTGTTAAGATCGTCCCTCATTTTTGTTACAGTGGTACCTCAGGCCACTAAATTTTTCCACGGTTGTGGGATAAGTACCACTGTGCTGTGTTTTTTATTTCTAGAATTTCCATTTAGTTACCTAGTTGTTTTTTTTTTTTTTTTTTAAAAAAAAAAGCTCTTTTGACTTTCCATCTGATCGTGCATTTTTCTGTTACATTGGAGTCTTTAACACGTTAATCATAGATATTTAAATCTACCACGCGCTTCTAACATCAGCACGATACATGCATCTTGTTCCGACAGTTGCTTTGAGTCCTGATAGAGCGCTAATTTGCCTTGCTTTTCCGATGTCTCATGGTTTTTTGTCCAAAAATAGGTCATCTTGGGCTGGACCATAGGACTTAAAGGAAGTAGGTTTTTTGCCTTTTTTTAAAATGAGACTTTTTCCTTTCCTTCAAGTCCCTTAATGTTTACTTAAATCACTCTGTCCAGGAGTCGAGATTTATTTTAGGTTTATTACCCTTATTGCCCCCATCAACTTCGTATTCTTCTCATGATATCTAAAATCTAGAACGGGTCTGGGTTGCTGACAGATGCTACTTCATGCCCTCTTCAGCTTCAGGGCCTTCCTTCCCACTGTACCTCAGATGATGTTGGTCCCCACACTCTTGGAACTACAGTAGCCCCTCGCTATTTTGAGGTTCGACATTTGTGGACCCACTGTTTCACAGGTTTTCAAAAAATATTATCTAAATTATTTACAGCGGACTTTTGACTCTATCACGGGATTTTGCAGTACCCTACAGTATATGTATGTTGTTAAAATTACATAGGTTTACGAGTTTAAAAAGTGGTTAACATTAGAAGTCTTTTTACAAGTGTGGGAAAGGTTTATAAGAGTGTGGGAAGGATTTATAAAGCCTTAATATACATGTAAATACTAAAATAAATATAACGTCGCTACTTCGCTGACTTTCACTTATCGCAGGGGGTGGAGTGTGGACGCAGCCTCCCTGGTAAGTGAGGGACAGCTGCATTCCAGGAGTTTCTAACTGTTACTTTTAAATTTTATTCTCTTGGGCCAGATTTTCTATCTTTTCTCGAAGTCTTAAACGGATGCTGTGCTTTTTGATCTGAGGAATGAGTTTCTCAATACTCACCCTCCTAACCCTTCGCCAACTCTAGCACGTTTTCCTGACCTTTCCTCAAGGGCGGAGGGTGTTGTTCTCTGTTCCTTTTCCAGGCTGCGAAGAGTTTTCCTTGTTGCCATCAGTTAGAGCGCTGGGTTTCTTTCACTTCCTGGATTACAATTCCATTTCTGACAGGGAAATAAAGCAGAAAGGTCTAGTCTGGATACGTGCTTTTCTCACAATAGTCTTCTCGCAGACCCGTACCGTAAGGCAGCTTTCCTCAGTACTCTCAACAATCCTTCTGTGAGTCTGGTGGATCTGCGGACAAAACATGCACGAGTCAGGCTCCGCCAGCCCCAGGCAGCCTCCACCAATTTGTTCACTCTTCTAGTCAGATTCTTCTGACCAGAATCCACCCGTGTCTACCTAGGGTAATAAATGCTTCCATCTCATCTCTCCAGATAACATCCATCTCTCCTTAGATTCGGGCTGGCTAGTTTCCAGAGTCGTTACCTTTCCAATGCATTCAAAAGATGTCATAAATTTTTAGGTTATTTGGTCTTTTTTCATTGTTGTTGTGAACATGAGGTTGAGCTCCTCTTAAATTTTTACACCTTGCATGGAATCTAAAAGATCTTTAAAAAGGGTTTTCAGGTTATTTAAAATCTGGACTAACATTGGAGTGAATCAAGCCATATATGCCTTAATTTCATTCATGAGGGAGGATCCTTTATGGTCTAATAACCTCCTAAAGGGCTTATCTTTTAATATTACATTGACAACATCTGAATGTTGTAGGGGATACATTAAAACCACAGAAAATGCCTGTAGTCTTCCCTATTATGTGGGAAAATTTTAATTGGCTCTAATTTATGTGAATCCTTGAAGCGCAGTACTCCAAAACCAAATTCCCTTCCCTACTTCTTACAGATCATACACTGACTCCAGTTTGCTTTTTAGCTAAGTCTTCTGTCAACTGTAGAGGATTTACTAGAGGACATTTCTCAAACACAAAAGGAATTTTCTTTAAGAGAAACTCTCTCCTCTACTAGTACCCTGCACAATCTGATTTGAGCAAGTGAAGTGGCAGAATGCTCCCGCTCATGTGGCTAAGTATATACTGGCTCAGTGTCAAAGTCATTTGTTTGAGGCATAAGAATCTGATTTCTGAGTAGTTTGATAAGCTCATAGATTCAAAACTATCATATTATTGTATCATTTTAATGCATAGATCCCTCATTCCAAATGGTCCACCTTCTCTTAATAGTGAGGGATTTGGGGGATCCTTTGTACTCATTTGTATGAAGTAGTCTGAGCTCTTTAGGAAAATATTATACACAATGTGGGTAAAAATAGCTCAGTAAAAGGTGATGATTGACATTCAAGGTTTAATAGTTTTCCTTCTTCTGTCATCTTGCAAAAGATGTGATACTGCTTCATTGGCCCAAAGATACACTCTGAAGCATTTGAATTTTAAAAGAAAGTCTGAGGATAAAAGGAAGATATACTGCATCATCACTTGGGATTATGTTATTTAAAGGTCATCAGAAAAGCATTTTCCTGATATGTGGCATCAATGGTAACCTCTTGGTTATGAGCTGATGATAACACATTGTTAAAAACATTGTTTGACGAGTGAAAATAAGAATGTTTGTCATCAAATATTTTTTGCTGCCTGTTTGAAAAGAAAAGATAAGGCTTATGATATCCATTCTTCTGTCTCCTGGTACGTGTGAATATTCTATCAGAGCTTCATTTTTATGAAGGTACGTCCTATAGAAATGTAACAACCTTCCATGGAGATTTTAGCAACTGGAAATGCAAATTTTAGTGTTTTCTGCCAACATCAGTAATAATAATGAAATACCATTTTGGCACTGAAGTTAAAAAGAAAAACTTTAACTTTTTGTGAAATCAGATATAATTATATCTTTTGTGGTCTTCTGAATGACATGACAGTACTTTCATAAAATTATCTGTAATTAGTTTTATTTTTGTGACATGACAGACGATAAAAAAAATTTAGATCTTCAAATATACATACTTAGGAATTCTAGAAATATCTCAGAAGAAAGAAGAACTGCTATAGAAATTCGGATAAATTTCAAAGATAAACATTTTCAGTATATCTTCATGGAGTAGAATTTAAACATTTCTAAGTTCTACTTTACAAATAATATCATTTTCCCCACATAAAATTAAGTTGGAAACAACAAGGTTATGATAGTTCTCATTTCATAAGGGTCATCTGAGAAAATTAAAGTAGTATTTTGTCTTCAAATGTTTCATTTAAATCTGTTGTATTGAAAAACATTGTTGTAATTTGAAGCATTCTAATTGGGTTTTGACTGTTAAGAATAGTCCTAGTTGTGAAAATTCTGTAATTCAAAACGCTCATGCTAATGTCTAAGCACTTCTTCTATCTCTAATTCATTTATTCCCCAATTCTCTCTTCAAACCACGGTAAGACTTCATTTGACTCCTCTCAGCCATCTATTTCCCTTTGTCTTGCTTACATTCCATGGCTTTCATTATAACTGTTCTTCTTGTAAACAACTTCAGGTCTCTTGTTGCCTTCTGCCTTCATTGATCTTTGTGATAAAACCTTGGTTCTTGCTGTCCCAAACTTTCTTATTCCTTATCTTTATTGACTCCTCTGAACTCCCCTGGAAGAATTATCTATCACATAATCCAAAGGACTTGTTTTAGTTTGTGACTGTGACCATAGACTTTAAATGGATACTCAAATGACAACAACAGAAAGTAACAAAAAAAAAAAAATCTATTATTCAGTCATTTCCTCGTCTTGTGCACCAAGAGACAGATGATGCTGACTGCTGATGTCAGGCCTGAAGGGTCTCATGACACTGGTCCATCTCTCCCTTATCTTTCAAATAGTTTCAAGATAACGGCAGGTTGGAAGCACCATGGCTTCATTTGACATAGAAGCCCAGGCAGGACACAGCAGGGTTACATTGAAAGGAGTACATTTCCCTTTCTATGATGTGGCAAAGTTATTTCTTAGAAGTCATCCAGGAAAGCCTTATATTATATTGTCCATACCTGTGCTTATACTCATCCCTAGAGCAGGAAGTGAGTCCCCCTTTCCAATAAGCAGATCTTCCTTGTCCAATTCCTGACATAACTTGTTCTGTTAGTAAAGATAAAGTAGACTTAAATGACTGATGTGGACAAATATGATTACAGGAAACAAATGCTGGTATGAGGATACATATGTGTCCTACAAGGAAAAGGGTCTAATATACCAGAAATTGTTTCCCCTAATTATGTAACATGTTGCTAAGGTATATGCATTATTTTATCCAGTGTAATTTTAAGACCATTGCAAAATCTCCTTGAATTTTAGTAGTGAAAATTAGTCATCCATTTCTGTTGGATATGGATTATCACTGGTACGAGTCTTTACTAAACATTTCCCAAACCACCATTGGTTATCAAATTAAAGATAAGTCTAGGGCTAATGCTAATTTCCAAAAAGTCACCTCAGGTGAAGGAAACAAATCAGCTATCAAAGTGAAGCATCAAAGTTCATTATTTGTTCTGAAATCTCATGATAAGTAAATATCAAACAAATGCTACTTCTTCTCTTGGCAAAGATTTGTATCCTATAATTACATTGATACATGTGCTGTGCCAGTGGCAGCAATGAAATTCATAGTATTTTTATATGAAATGCACTGTTTATTGCATTAATTCACATTTAATGTGTACACAGTAATAACCATAAAATATGATAACCAAAGTTATATGTTTTCTTCAGAACATTCATTTAGAGAGCTTTCAGAAGAATCTGAAGAAATTAAAATATCAGTCAGTTTACCTGTAGGATATAGAGCAAAAGCAGAAAGCAGTATAATATCTTTTACAAGCCACTCATTCCTCACCACATAACATTCTTACTTCTGGCTGATAAAATACAATAGTCATAACTGTGTACATATTTTTTAACTATGATACACAAAACAATGGTTTCTGAAGTGAAGGAAAATATACTTCCATCAGTAAAACTGCATTACTCACATCATTACAAGTAGGAGGGCTGAAGGCAAGACACAGCAGTGGGGGTGGCCGTCCTAGCACCCCTTTGCTGGGAGTGGACCAAAGAAATATGATGCCCATAAAAGTAGGAAATCTCACATTAGAGGTAGTGGATGCCCAGGGGATGATGAGAAGTAACAAATGAGTAAGAACATAGAAAACAGGACAGGAATGAAAAATCTTGGTCATATCGAGGTCTGGGAAAATAAAGCAACAGAGTAGGATAGAGTGTTCTAAAATCTGTGATCAAGGAAAACCAGTTAATGGCCAGTTTAAGCTTGGGGATCACACAATTGTCCTAGAAACAGAGGACATGTTGTCTCTTTTAAAAAATTTCTACCCATTACTCTGTTCTTATATGGATCTGAAGGCAAATTGTGTCAAATAAAGGTATACTTCAAGTTGTGTGCTTTAGGAGAGCTCATGACAATTGCAGAGCCTACTAATTCTTCCCTTAGTTGAATTCTTTTGCCTTCATGTTATTTATCCAGTTAATCCATTCATTCATTCATTCATTCATTCATTCATTCATTCATTCATTCAGTATTTAGAAGCATTTTCACAAGGCATAGATGGGCATGACACCAGTTTATCATTGACTCATGCTCTAGTTAAAAGGTGTAGCAACAATGTATCTACAGTTGGATATTTTGTCACTGTTTCAAATTATTCTTAAAAATACAAGTCATATATACATGATTTTAAAACCCTTAAAAAGAGAGGTGTAATGCCATGAATAAAGACTCCTTACCACAATCTTAGTCAACCTCATCAAAAACAAAGCTAGATATTTTCTTGAGTATCTGTGTAGAAAAACAGAATACATATATGGCTCTATGCGTCTGCAAACATGTGTTTCCAGATCTACATAAATAAACTCTATATACACACAGAATCATGTAGAAGCATAGGTTGTCCTGTGCATTGCATGGTCTCTTAGCTCTCTGTTTTGGAAGTTGACTGACACAGAAACATCAAGTCAGACCTTATGAGTTGGTGATTGGTCATCAAAACTGTCTCCTCTCTTTCTTGGGTCACAATGAACTATCCTTCTAAATATACAACAGATGTCAACCCAGAACTCCTAGCTGTTATGTGTGGGCACTTGACTGCGTTCTAGCCGGTAGACTGGCAGTGGAAACTACATGCATCAATTCTAGACCAAATCTATAAAACTTCCTGCATGATCCTCTCTACATTTCTGCCACAGGATGGTGATGGGCAGGGTGACCATGGAAGCCAGGTGTCAAAAGTCATCTAGATGTCTAAAGGCATGCAGAGCATACATTCTCTGCAGCCCTCTGCTGATAATCAGATCACTGGCATCAGGCCATAAAGTAGGCAAAAGCAATTTTACTGTGTTAAGACATTAAAAATTTTGGTTCAGTGTTAGCACTAAGTGTTACCATAGGAATAACTGTTTTTAATGTCTAGAAAGTGCTTAATTCATTTTTTGCAAGAAATATTGTTTAGGATACCCTTTAGTGATAAGCACTTGAACAGCTAGCACCTTTGGTTCTAATGATACTGGCCCAAGCCCAGGCCCTGCAAGTGTGTGGGAGAGCTTCTGCGCTCCCCTGCACCTGCTGGACCCCTCTGGACCAAGCCCAGGCCTGCCGCATGAGTGAGACCTTTTGCTGTGCTCTCAGGACCCCTCCACCCCTCCAGAGCCAGCCCAAGCCCACTTTATGAGTGAGAACTTCCACCGTGTTCTTGGGACCCCTCCAGACCCACCCAAGCCCAGGCCCTGTGAGTGTGTGTGGGAGAGCTTCTGTGCTCTCATGCACCCCCTGGACCCCTCCAGACCCAGTCCAGGCCTGGCATACAAGCTTGAGGTGAAACTCTACAGCTGACGTCCCTGCAGAGAAACTAGGGGCCAAAACCATCCAGCTAATACAGGAGCAGAACATCTTGCCAGAGGGGCACAACAGGTTCACCTCCAAGGGCTGCAGCAGGAAGGAGCTGAGCACAGTAGCCAGACTCAAGCCATGCACAACTGGATGAACTCAAACTTATTAGATCTGCACCTGAATTTTAGTAGGTGTTAAAGTTATAACAGCACCAAAGCTCTATACCAAAGATCAGAGGACAATGCTACACAAAATGGTTTTAATGATACCATAATATTACACATAAATCTATGTTTTGTGTGTATTTGTGGGATAAATCCCCAGTAGAAAAACTATGAAACAAAGGCAGATATTTCACCAAAAATTTTAATAGTTCTAGAAACTTTTTCAAATTATTTTCACTGTTTTTTTTTTCAAGTAGTCTTAGTGCAGCCCTTCTCTCCTAATGTAATTTTTAGGGAGAAACCCCTTTTCTGCCAGGGCTATATCACTCAGTCTCTGTGCTTGTAGGTAGCCCAAAGGCTGGTTCTTGTGATGACATGTGCGTGGAAGTGAGATGTCATTGCTTGTGCCTGTTATATACATTTGTCCAACTCCCAACTGCAAACACCTGAATTTCTTTTCTGAGAATTTTCTTTGTCCTCCAGATCATTTCTTGCCATTCACACAGAGTGACAATTCTAGGGGGTGAATACCCTTTTGGAACAGCTCTAAAACATAGACAAGATGAATAAAAATCTATCTTATTCGTTCCTCAAGTGGGATGGCACTCACTGTGTAGAATTTCAACAGCAGGATCAGTTGTGATTATGACAGCACTATGGGTAGCTGGCCTTAAAAAATTGCTTTTTCTTCTTTGTCTCATGGCTTATCACCCCAGGGTATACTCCTACACCTTCTCAGCTAAGTCATTTCCCCTTTGATGTGCTTTTATTTTCTCTTGTTTTACTCTCTTCATTTAATTGCCGCATACCATTCACTTTGCCCTCTCTGGGATAAAATACATGACACTAACAATCTAAAGGAGGAGAAGCTTATGTGGGCTTTTAGGGGTGTGGTCTTGGGCTGGGTGGCTCAAAGGGAGAAACTTTATGGTGGAAAGCTATGGATGAGGAAAGCAGCTCAACCCCTGGCAACCAGGAGGCAGAGGGAGAAGGGAGGAGTTGAGGAAAAGAGCACACCCTTCCACGCCAGACCGTCAGACTCACCTCTCCTGACAAGGCGCCTCAGCTTTCCGCACGTTCAGTTCTGAACCCATCGATCGATTACTCCACTGGTGAGCACCGTGTCCTTATGGCTCAGTAGTGCTCCACGAGCCCCACCTCTGAACACATGAGACTTTCAGTGGACATTTGAGCCCTAAACCACAACACAACCACTAGTGGCTTTCGGGAATGAAAAGAACAAAAAAATTGAAACCTTAGGCAGAAACAAAGCCATCACAATGGATTTATAATTTACATATATCCAGAAGGTGATATTTCTGTTCCTATAACTAAGAAATATATAAAATTGTAAGAACTTACAAAAACATTTCTTCTTAAGCACTCAAATGCCTTATTCCAGTGCTTGTAGTGTTGCTCCAGAGAAGTTCTATGTCCTTCAAATCTCTGATCTTTTGAATATTATTTTTCTTTGAAAAATTTCAGAATCTTTTCCTTAACTGAATTTTCATCAATTTAATAATTATGTGCTGTGGTATTGCTTATATAAACAATTCACTTATTAATATAGGTATTTAAGGAGCTCTTTTAATGCAAACATGTATGTCTTTTGGATCTGCAAATATTTTTCATATTATTTCCTATAATTTCTTATTATTTGTCTTCTTTCTCTGAAGCTCATTATTTTGGTATTTGAACTCCTGACCTGCTCCCTAATATCCTCTACTAGTTTTAAATTTGTATATCATTTAATGAATTTTATAAGAAAATCGTATAACTTTACTTACCAATCTGTACTTTTTTAGTGTAGTTGGTACAGGGTCTCATTATGCAGCTCTAAATTGTAGTGATCCTCTCGGTCTCAGCCTCCCCAGCACTGGGATTACAGGCCTGTGCCACCATGCCAACTCAGTGGTAGGTTCATTGTGCCTGGGGGCAAGGTCAGGGCCAGTGTCATGCAGAGGATTGAGCCCCCAGTCCCTGTGCTTGCCTAAGCAGATACTTAGTCCACTGAGCTATCTCGCTGACCCCTAATCTGTTCTTTTATTTAAAATTTTATATGTTTCAAAACTCTGCCCAATAGATAGAGATCCTGGAAGTATAATATCTAAATGTATGTGTTTTTTTACGGGAGTGTTAGTGAAGATGAAGGACAGTATGGCTTCAGAGCACCAACTTTCTATTGGTTAAGACCCATGAGCACCTCTACAGCCCTTGTCCCCTTTGTCTCAATCTTATAAAGCTGCTACTATCAGTGCTACTCATGGTACCTGACAATGTTTACTCAGGAAAATAGAAATCACTCTAGTTATTTCAAACAGAAGGAATTTAACAAAAGGAATTAATTTAAAAAGTGTTGGAAGTAACTGGACTCTTTTAGAATATTTTGCTGAGTTTACACACCTATAATATTCAAATAATGGAACT
>NDGM011065238.1:0-12413 GCA_002564305.1 Octomys mimax
TCCCCACCCTATGACTGCATGAGGCTTTGGGGGGACAACTAGACACAAACCATAACAACCAGGTATTGGTGCTCCTGAGCTCCCAAATGCAGGGCGCTTTCTCAGACGCCATCGCTCGCCCATGAGTCCCGCACACTCAGGATCCTCTAACATGCTCCAGGAGATACAGTTATCTCAGCTTCTGCTCCCCCCGCTGTGAAACTGTACAGCGTGTGAGGATTAGCAAAGAATTCGCAGTTCTCTTATTACTGATTTGACCCTCCGCTCTTGGGCCTCCTGCGAATCAAACAGGATGGTGGTGGAGAGGAACCGCTTAGTATGAAGCGGCGATTACGCTGCTGGCAGCTTGTTGTTGCTTAGCACTGACTTTGATTTTTCGCAGTTATGCCGTAATAAACTGGGATGAGAAATTACAATCCGCCTGCTCGTCTGCGCTGGCCAGTCCTCAGTCTGTGTGTGAGTGTGGACTCTTATGCCCCTGGATGCCCCAGCTTACACAGGTGTCGGATCGGTTCACGAGGATTCTGTGAGCAGAGTCTTCCTGTTCAGGAGCGTGCCCAGGCGCCCTCAGAACCAGTGGGCCTCCTTTAGAGGGAGGCTGCAGGCTTGTGCTCTCCACCAGACACCATCGAGGCATTTCCTTGTCTGGTGTGCAAACAGTCGCATTCAGAGTGGTGGTTCCTTTTACTTTAATTGCAGTCACTTTACAGAACTAATTTGTGAAGATTTAATGTAGCCACTGGCCTCAAGGGACTACTAGCTCTAATTGAGATTCGCCAGTGATGATGATTATAATAAATAAGCTGTCATATTTGGGCGGAGGAAATATAGACTCCAAGTGTGGCTTTTTTCCATATGGAGAAGACAGAGGGTTAGGGCTAGCTGGTGTTACGTAGGAAAGAAAGCGATTTCCATCTTCATTTGCTGTCCTCTGCTGCATAACATTTTGGTCAACAATGGACCACATATACAATAGTGGCCTCTAAAATTATACCACAGGTGAAAACTCGCTGTCATGAGTGATGCCACATCCATCCCAGTGCGACACACTCCTCATGCGTGTGGTGATGCCAGGGTAAACAAACCTACTTAACTATGTTTAGTTGCACAGATATTGTTGAATTATAGTTACCTATAGTGTGCACTTCAATAACATACTGTATAGATTTATAACCTTGAGCAATAGGCTATGCCATACTGGTACACCACACAGCCCATGCAAATCATGGATTATAGCACCTAGGTTTGTGAAGTATACACTATGATTTTTGTTTGTTTGCTTGTTTGTTTCTTTCATTTTGTTTTTGTGCTGGGAATTGAACTCAGGACCTTGTGCTTGCCAGGCAGGAACCGTACCACTGAGCTATATCCCCAGCCCCTCACTATTATTTTTCCTCAGTGGATATCTCCTCATGACACATTTCGCAGAACAGATACCCACTATTACATGACTCATGACTGTTGGGAATTAGTGATGGAACCAGTAGTCCAGTGAAGTCTGAATGACTCTGAAAAAGAAATCAGATGCTGTGGGTCAGGTATAATGGTCTTTGGGGTGTCCCAGGCTCCACAAGGGTCTTCAAATGTGTGTTGGTCCTTCTGCGGAGATGTCTTCACCTTTGGTCCAAGATCAGAGAAAGTGTTAAAGCACGGGACATAGCTACATGAAGCCGCTGTAGCTTTGCTAGTCACATTTTTAGGCAGTGTGCTCTGTCATGCTCTCTAGGACAAGACTGGAGCACTTAAAGAACAAACGAGAGGTGCTGCGGTTGGAGTTTAGTGGCACAGCATTTACCTAGCAGGCCCGAGGTTACAAATTAATTAAAAACAAGGGAGAACGCCCAGTTCTTTGCATTGCCTCTCACAGCAGGGCCAGTTTTGATTGCACCTTGTGCCATGCTGCCAAGAGCCAAGGTCTCATCAGCGAGCAGGCAGAGCCCCCGAGACCTCGCTGCAGCCGCGCCGGCCTCCCCTGCACCCCTCGCCCTCTCTGAGTTCCCGAGGATGCATTTTTTCGCTTCACATCAGTGTCTGCTTCCCTCCCATCTGCACCACACTAGGTGTGTGGGAGCAGTCACACCACAGTAGTGACACAAGCTGATGCTGCTAGGTGAAGTGTTTTCCCAGCAACTTTGTGAAATGTGGGTCTCCAGGCCTCGTGCTTTTTCTACTATTCTCAACAGAAATAAAATAAAATAAAATAAAAAAGTAAAATAGAAGACTGATTGGTGTTGGACTGCTGTTGTAGAAATGGAAGCGTTATTCAGCACTCCTTCTGGCAGTGCGTCACAGGGTGGAAGCCCATGTGCAGAGAAACCTGAGGAATCAAAGCTCTTTTATAAAATGATACATGAGAAATTCCTCCTATAATTTAGAACCAAGAGAAATTTTCATTTAGAGAGAAATTGCTGTGCTTTCTTCTATTAGATAAGGAAAATTGTGTAATCCTTGGTGTTTCTTTTCTTTTTCCTTCCCCACCCCCTGTACTGGCTGTAGAAGGCCATTGCTTATTTAATCTCAGTGCCAACAACTGTATTAGCCTTTAAGTCCAGAGTCTCTTTTCAGGACTTTGACTTTCTATTTCTATTTTAATAATCCTGTCCAGGTGCTGTGAGTTGTTTCAAGATCCTTTCTGCACAAAAGGCATTAAGTGTGTAGGGTGGGGAATAGAAATGAAAGCTTTTCATGTTACACAAGTGCCTCTTCCCCTTCATGCGCAGCGTGGATGGAGAACACATCAGTTGTCCCAGAGAAATGGGTAGGGGGCACAGTACTAAAAATAACTATGATGAGAAAAAGGTGTAAAACTGTCTAAAATTTAATGGAATGCACTTGATTTTATCTGAAGCATTGGACAGTGATAAATTCACTATCATGAGAATGTTCAAGGGGAAAGAGAAGGGCTGTTATTAGGGATACCTTGGCGGGGTGCACTCACAGAGAGATGGGTGGCCAAGGGCCCCGAGTCTTCTGCTGTCCTGAGGTTCTGTGACACTGGGGCTGGGGTCTTCGTGCTGAGCCCCTGCTTGCTCTTTGGAATTCTGAATCATGTTCTCAGGAAGACATCTTCAGTTAATGCGATTCCAGCGCTACCTCCTGGATTTACACAGCTCTCTGGTTTGCTTCTTGTGGGGCTTGATGGCACTCTGCCTGTCCCTGTAAAGGGCACTTAGAAAAGCAGGTTCATATCTATAGGGAAGTGTGAGGAAAAGGGTGTAGAAAGAAAAGCACATAAACCTCAAGCAAAAGAATGTAAGTCTCCGGGCTCAGAAGATGGCTCAGTGGAATAAGCATTTCCCTGGCAAGCGCAAGGGTCTGAGTTCAATCCCTGGTTCCGCCAAAAAAACAAAAAGAAAAAAAAAATGTAACTCTCATGTAAAAGTGTCTGAAGAGATGAAAAACCATTTGGATTTGAAAATAGTTTGAAATAAAAAGCCAATATCTGTAGCACTTCGTTTGAAAACTTTAAAAGTGTCAAAATGTGGCAGGACATGAAAAGAAATAAAAATATATAATTGCCTTGAGTGGCTGACTCTTCCGAATGTCAGAGGGAGTAGAAGGTCCATAAAGTGGCATTTATACTCATTCAGAATGAGCAAATGGTGTAAAGCGATCAATTATTTATTAGGGTGACTCCTGTGCCACAGGAAAATACAGACTAAAGCATTTCTTTTGTACTCCTAGCCATCCCTTTTGTTTCCCATATGAAAAATTATACTTCTGTATTTCTATTTTTACATTTTCAAATGTCACTACCTTCTAATGATTACTGATGTTGAAGTTCCTCAACCTTAAAATACATAAGTGCCTTTATATTAGGGCACTTAAAGAAAAATATCTTTTGGCTATGTACTTCTTTCTCTTTTATTTTTCGAAGAGAATAAAAATAGCAGAAAAATTAGAAATGATACAGAATTTCACTAAACAAAATGATAGGAATTCAACAATGGTTTTTATGTTGCATATTGTTGTCTTCAAATTAGTTGTTCAGATTACCAGATATAAACATGCAAAATTGGTCAAAAATGAAAAAAAAAGTCATTCAAGCATTGACTGTTCCTTTTGTACTCATAAGTGAGATAAATCAGATGCACATGCGTAAGTATCTATTTGGCTCCCAACTGGCTATGCATTCTTGTGTGCCAGGTACCGCGCTAGACACTCAGAATAAGAAGATGCCCTGCGCTAAGTTCCTGCCCTACATGCTTGCAAGTTAGCAGGAGAGGAAGATGATAAAGGGGTGGATGTGGTCAGGCAGCTAATGGAGCTCTTGACTGAAGCTCTAGAAATGAACGTGTGCAGAGTTGGCAAAGAGGGAACGGAAAATCTAGGAGCTTCCCAGCAGGGGTGACCCCTGAGCTTGTGCTTAAGGCCTTGCCCAGAAAGGTCAGTGGCATGTGTCAGAGTAGGGAGGCCCATACACACTTGTGCTGGGACTGTGTTGGTGTGAGCAGGACACCGAGTGCTGCATGAGTAGTGAGGGGCATGAGTACCAGGAAGGAGGGAGGAAGAGGATCCTGGAGAGGCAAGGATGGGACAAACCGCCAGAGATGGCCAGCATCCATATGTGTAGCACTTTATTCTCTGGACGCTCCCTACTGAAAAACATTAAGTAAGAAATGGTTGTGTCTCAGGATGACGGTGACCCTTGTCGAAGGTGACTGGGTTATGGGGCCACACAGCTGACTTGCTGGTAGGAGATGAGGAAGCGGTCACCAGGGTGTCTCTCTCCACAGCTTGCTCCTTTGCTGTCCCCCTCCAAGACATCATGATGTGAGCAGCCTGTCTCCTGCTCTGCTGTCTGCCAATCTTCCCTCCAGCCAGCCAACCTTGGACTGAAAACAGAAGTCTAAATAAGCCCCTCCTCATTTAGACTGAGGGTGTCAGTATTTTGTCCCAGCTTCATGGGACTTGCTAGGCACTGGGGACACGGGTCTTCTACAGAGGAACCCAAGGTTTCACATTCCTCCTCTTCCCTTTGTGTACGTTCATGCTTGGGGAGGGAAAGGGTTGCAATCAGCCTGCAGTGGAGTGAAGTAAACATTATATGGATGCCCGGGGGCACTGGAGACCCTAAAGAGAGAGGGTGTCATGGGGGAGAAAGGCAGAGCCCTTCTGAGATGGCAACTCTTAAAGGGCAGTGAAAAACCTATAAGAATTTTCCTTCATGCAAGTAATGGCAAAGGGTAAGCCAGAAGGAGCCAGAAGTGGGAAGGCAGATACTTACTAGGATTCCGGGAGCATTGTCAGCACTCCTCGTAGTAAGAGCGGTTGTCATGGGTGATAAAATTATGTACCCATATAGCAAAAGCCAGATAACAACAAGCATTTTACCCTAAGGTGGGAAGCACGGGCTTTGCTTCAAACCACATGAGATTAAGGGGGAGCCTCTGATTGCCACAGGCTGGGGAGTTGCTCGGTTAGATCTTGGTTGCCCTTATTTACTATTTTTCCTTTCTCCCCTCTTCTCTCTAGTGGAGACTTATTCTCCACCACTGTCTCCAGATTCATTCTGGGAAGGTCACCTGGGCCTTCCACCTCTGACACAGTGACCAGCCTCTTCAGTTGTGGCATCCTTCTTTCTCTTGGAGTTCTTGACATCAAAGTCTCCCTCAGCTCCTCCCCTCATCGGCCTCCATGTTCTGGTCCCCTTTTCTGGCTCCCCACCCTCATGTGCTCTCTGTGTTAAAGAGCTCTTCCTCTAACAGGATCTGGCCCCATTTTTACCCTGTCTGCTTTTCCATAATCTTGTCAAGGCCAGAGACTAAATATTTTCTAGATGTCAGTAACTGTCAGAGCCTGAATCTCTGTTGATGATGTTTCTGTTGGTCTCATGTAGCTGCATTCAACTCTTCAGCATCTCCACTGGGGTTAGTAATATTGTTCAAACTTAGTGTGGTCCACAGAACACTTGATTCCTGCTCCCTCTTCAGAGCTCTCACAGCTCTTCCCAGTCTTTTCCATCTCAGAAAAAGAGCTTCAGTATTCATCATGCTTCGTTCTGATCCAATTCTTGATCACACTGCCTCCTTCCCTGCTCCCCCTTTTCTGTTCCTCCCCTTTCTTTTTGTTCCTCTCCCCCCTCCTCCCCATCTTCTCATATCCTATATTTAATTCACCAGCAAGTCTTACTGGCTTAGTTTCAAAATACATCCCCCAGCCATCTGCTTCTCCACGTTTCCTACTGTCATGCTGTTTATGGCACTGTAGTGTTGCAAAGGACTCTAGAGTGGTCTCCTTCCTTTATCTCCTGATTTTCTTCACTCCATTCTACACACACAGGTGCCACTCTTCTACTTACATAGCTTCCTGTCACAGTTAGATTAAAACTCAGATTCCATGGGTCCCACATGAGTGCCCGCCGCCTCACATGATCATCTCTTTCCCTACCATTGTTCCTTTTACTCTTTCCTTTTGCTTCTTGAATATTCTAATCTTGAGCTTGTCTTAGGGATTTCCCAAAATGCTCTATGGCAGGCCTTTGTAGAGGGATTTTTTAGTGTCAACGAATTCTTAGCGGGGTATGTGGCTGTGAGCACATACGGGGTATGGGGCCAGGAGCACGTCATGACAAGCCAGTTTCCCATTCACTCTCTACCACATCATTTAATTGCATTTATTTTGTAGTATTTATCACTGCTGAAACTCACTTTGTTTCTTTGTGTACAAGATTAATATGGTATCTAGACTATATGATCCATGAGAAGCAAGCACTCTGTTTTATTCAACAGAGTATTCTATAGACTTAGAAAGCTCACGACACAATATTGATTCGTTAAACAGCTGAAGAACTGTCATCCTATGCACAAAATTGAAAATAGACTGGAGAAGGTGGAGATTGATTAGAATGCAGACAGAGGATCACTCAGAAGCCTAGCTCTCTGACTGAGCTGAGAAATTATTAAAGCTTGGACTAAGGTATTGCTCTTGGGGCAGGAGAAAGCTAAATGGTAAAGGGGACGGCAGAATGAGCTAGGCCTAAGAAAGAGCAACTGTGGTCATGTTCACTAAGGCAGGGAGCACGTGAGAAGGAACTGGAACCGGCCGACGGGCAGGTAGCCTCCAGAGTGCAGGTTCCGTAGTGTTGGGTTCTGGATGCCTGTGGCACATTTCGGTAGAACTATCTGGCAGACTTAGAAGTACACTTCTGAAACTCTCTGAAGTAGTTATATGTTTAAGTAATGTATTTAAAAATAAATTTTTGGAGGGACATTTAAGTAAAAAAAAAAAAAAATCTTGTAAGTTCTCCTTTCTATGCAACATTTCCTGATGGCCTCTGGCATGAACTTCAGGTACACTGCCTTTGAGCTTCCAGAATGTTCTGTAGGCTGCACTGTAATTCCTTGCTTCTTTAGTTGGCTCTTTAATTAAACTATGAGCTCCACTAAGTAGAGCTTTGTGTAGTACATCTGTAACAGTTTTGAGCAGGTCATTTTCCTCATCTTAACTTCACCAATACATTTCCACTGCTGACGAATTACTTTAAGATCCCTTGGCATGATATGCAAATCTTTAAATCTTTACAGCTCTCTATCCCCCTCTCTCTCATCGCTCTCTCTTCCCATCTCTTTCAGCTTTCTCTCTCCCTGTCTCTCCCCTCTCTCTCTCAGCTCTCTCTCTCTATCCCTCTCTCTCTCCCCTCTCTCAGCTCTCTCTCCATTCTCTCTCCCTCTCTCTCAGCTGTCTCTCTCTCTCTCTCTCTCTCTCTCTCTCTCTCTCTCTCTTCCCCCACCCCACTTGAATGCATTTGCCATGGAGCCAAACCAGACATCAGCCATGAACATTTCTGGGGAATCTGAAAATTTATTTTGCCAATGCCCTGTAATTATTCCAACCCAGGGATGATGAGCTGCACTAACAAAGCTCACAAGAGACCAATGTATAAAATCAGAATATCAATAAAGTCATTTACATTGAAAGATGTAATTGCTGAGCAAACCTGGTGTTGCAGCTGGCCTGGCCTGCACATTGTTCCCTTTAGGCAGGCTACATGAAAAACCTAATTATCAAAAGGTGGCTTGATGAGTGTGTTGTCAGAACAGGGGGCGCCGCACGTGTGCATGTCTAGTGGCACTGGGCTCTGCCAGCCTGTGTTCAACAGAGCAAGGTCCTCGCATCAAGTTGACCTGCTGCTCCGGCCTGAAGAGTGCCTGGAGGTGCAAAGCTGTTGGACCATTTGCAAGTCTCTTGAGATCCTTTAATAAACGATCATATAGTCAGGGGTTGCTACACTTGGAACTTCAGCCTTTGAGTCATTGTGTTCATTGCTGCCTTAATTATGTGTTGATTTCAGAGTTTATTGTTTTTTAAAAAATTATTTGTTTTGAATTTTTTATTTATTTAGTACAGGGTCTTGCTGTGCAGCTTGGACTCGTAGTGATTTTCCTGTCTCACCCTCCCCAGAGCTGTGATTACAGGCATGCGCCACCACGCTTGGTTTCTGTGGCCAGCAGGGTAGCCACGCTTGGTTTCTGTGGCCCCAAGGTTCTGGGGGTCGGCATGGCATGTGGTACTGGGAATCGAACCTGGGTCCTTGCGATTGCCAGGCAGATGCTTAGACCACTGAGCTATCTCCCCAGCCCAATTTCAGAATTTAAATAAGAGGAAGAAGAGTTACTTTCTGTAGTCTTAAGTCTGGGGGAAGCAGCTCCCTTGCATACAGTGGCAGTCTTCTTTCTCACCTCTCTGATTGAAGGGTCCCTTTCTTCCTTTGAAATCCTGCAGTTTGTGCTGTGGCCACAGGCTTGGTGCACAGCGCATGTGGCGTGGAATTGCTCTTCAGTTTTTGGTGACCATGTGTCTTGTTACAGGACTGGGGGGTTCTCTCAGAGGACAGAGGCCGGTATTCAGTACACAGCGGGGGGTGAGAGGCAGGGCTGGCTCAGCTTTGTTTGTTTTCTTTTCTTCAGTGTATCGCTGGTTAAAGGACTGAGTTGGATGGCATTCTGTTTGTAAATGATGGAACTATGTATTCCCTGCTATGCAAATTTGAAGCTTCTTTTTTTTAACTTTAGTTTTTTTATTAAAAACAGGACATGGTTCTACAGACCTATTGTATTTACTTTATTATTTTAAAGAGAAAATAAACATAACAACAAAACTGAGTTTCAAAACAGGTTAATAGGACAGTTGCAATAGCTGAGATGTTGCATTTTGTTGTCTTCCTACTAGTTATTCAAAATAGAAGATACAGGCATGATATCTTGCTTATTAATATTAACACAAAACTTTCTTTTTAATGAACTAAGAGAGGCTAGCTGTACTGGAGCAATATCTTAATTATCTTGCATATATGAATATTTTTAAAAACTTGTTATGAATTGACAATCCATAGTATTTACTTATGGTGTACAAAATAATATGGTGTGATATACAATAATTAAATCTATACAATGTGGAATAATTAAATGAAGGTGGTTAACGTCTCTGTTGTCACAAATACTCAACATTTTTATTGTAAGACCATTAGAACTTACTCTTAGCAATTTTGAAATGTATAATAATCTATTAGTAATCACATTCACCAAATTTTGGAATAAATTTAAAAAATAACCTTCATTTTCTTACTCCACTTACCATTGGCCTTGGAAATTATCTTTCTACTGTAGTTGTGTGAGTTTGTGTTAGGTTCTACACAGAAATTAGAGCATGCAGATTTATTTTTGGTACCCAGATTGTTTAATGCAGTGTATTATCCTCTGCTTTCAACCATGTTGTAGAAAATAACAAAATTTGCTCCCTTTTAAAGACTGAATAGTATTCTAGTGTGTATACATACTGCTTTTTGATCCACTCAGCTGCTGATGGACCTTTGGTGTGATTACCTAACTTGGCTGTGTGAATAGTGCTGCAGTGCATGCTGGGATAGAGACAGCTTTTCCACAGCTGACTCCAGAGCTTTAGGGTGGATACTCGGCGGGGGGCGGGGTCATGGGCCACGTGATAATTCTATTCTTTGAGAAATTCTTATGTAGTTTCCCCAAATGGGTATGTGTACTAATTTACTTTCCTGCCAACAGAGGACAAGGGGTTTCCTTTCTCCATATCCTTGCAATATTGGTTATATTTTGTCCTTGTGGTAATAGCTATCTGACAGGTATGAGATCATATCTCACTGTGGTTTTACTTTATGTTTTCCTAATTATTAGTACTGTGTACTCTGGATCTCTCTCTCTCTCTCTCTCTCTCTCTCTCTCTCTTTCTCTCTCTTTCTCGTTCTCTTTTTCTCACTCCCTCACACTCTCTCCCTCTCTCCCTCTGTCTCTTGTCTATTTATATGTCATTTTAAAAAGTCTATTCATGTATTTTTCCTCAATAGACATTTTTTAAAAAAAGACATACAAATAGCGGAGAGACAGAGGGATGGAGGGAAGGAAGGGGAAAGAAAGAGAAAAAGAGAAAGAGAAAGATCCAGAGTGCACAGTGCTCAAAATGTCAGGGTTCTACTAATTTACATCCTCTTTCAGGAAAGTTTATCTATTTAAAAACACCACAGAAGCCTAAGTAGACTCTATCTCCACATCATGAGATGACTATAGCAATTTATACTTTATTTTTCTAGACTTAGAACACAGATCAAAAACATTCATCACATTTTAATGACTTTGCCTTGACATGAGAAGGTAAAGGTAGACAGAATAAGCTAACCTTATTCTGTGCCAAGAACTGCAAACCTTTGACCTGACTTGACCCATATACTCGGACCCACACACATGTCCCCTGAGGACACTTCTTAGAAATGAATTGAATTTAAAACAGTCCTGATGTATGTAGCAGTAAACTCTAGTAATTCAAATAGCTCAGAAATTCTGTTTTTCCTATTATGTGACCATCTTATTTGGAAAATTTAGCTATTATGTCACACCAAAAAGCACCATATGGAGTAGGGGTTGGAGAGGGTCTTAGGAAGAGCTTTAAACAAAAGCATTTAAGTCCTGGTGTTCAAACCCATAAGTAGGCTTCGCTTACACATGGTGAGTATTTTTCTTAAATGTTGAAGTGCTAAGTCACTAGTTAGCCTTCTTGCCAGGTCATGTTTGTTTTTATGTATGGGCTGCACGTCACACTGCTACTTCCTCATGATCATTGTCCTTTATTTCTTAAACTAACACATATAATGTACTTTGAGTAAGAGTTCTGTTAGTTGGCAGAAGTAAGACATGGGATATCCTTGTTTTCAAGGAGCTAACAAATTACTAAAGAAACAGAACAGTGAGAAGACTACATTGCTCAATAGGGGAAGGACAGTGAGGGTCAAAGGAAGAGAGGGGTTGGATTTAATGTCAGGTGTCTTATGTGGCTTCCATTCCAAATATTAATTTTCATATATTCTCATTCACTAAATATTTATTGAACATTTATTAGATGCACAGGCTCGTCCAGGTGTCAGAGATACTTTGATAAGCAAAATAGACAAGGTGCTCATCCTCTTGGAAGGGAGAAGACACCATGTAGACATTTGAGAAATGAACATAAGAACAAAGAAGAACGTAACATGGGGACATGTGAGAGTGCCGAACAGTGGGAGAGGAAACATAAATTTAGATTTGACAGGCAAATACGACTTTTCTATAGAGATGAACGTTGAAATGAGACTTGAATGATAAAGAGAAGCCAGCCGTGAAGAGACCAAGGACATAGCATGTCCAAAATAGGAAGTAGAACTTAGTCTCAAAGACATGCATACACTTAGTATATTGGAGAATAAAGAAGCCTGTGTTTGTGCGCCATCATAGGGAGTGGGTGGGCAGCAGGTGAGCAGGTGCTCTAGTGAGTGCAAAAGAAAAGTGCTTGTAGGGTTTTCATAGCTGTCTGAGCAAATGCAAGGTATGTGTTCAGAATTTGTTCTGCCTGGTGAGTGAAGAAAGGCTCCTACAGCCCAAAGACAGGAGCAGGGAGAGCAGTAGGAAGTGGAGGAGCCAAAGGATGGTGCAGGCGGAGAGACAGAGACCAGAATGTTCAAGGCATGTTCTGGTGGTAGACATGGCAGGGCCTATCCATGGGGTTAGAGTGAGGAAGTAAAAGAAAGAAATGAAGAAAAGACAAAGAAAATAACCAGATTTATGACCTGCACAATGGAGTTAATGATGACCCCCCAGTACTACAAATGGAAATGTGGTGGGAGGAACACATTTTTTGTGTGAGGAATCAAGCCGTTTTTACTTCCATGATGATGCGGTGAGCAAGCCTGGAGCTCAGTGAAGAACAAGAGTGAGGCATTACTTATAAGTTAGGTGATAGTAAGAGATTAACAACAATAACTGTAATAAAATAATTAATAATAAAATAGACCAATTAGAATAATATACTATAATAAAAGTTATGTGATTATGATCCTTTTTTCCAGAATATCTTTTTTTTTTTCTCATTAAACTTTGTTTTAATAGGTCTCAAAATTCTGTGACAGATTTTTG
>NDGM011065245.1:5056-19623 GCA_002564305.1 Octomys mimax
CGTGCTGAGCCATCGAGACTGGGTGTGGTGGTGCACACCTGTAATCCTAGCATTGGGGAGGCTGAGACAGGAAGATTGCTATGAGTCCAAGCTGCGTAGTGAGACCCTGTACCAAATACATTAAAAAATAAAAGAGAAATGAACCTTGTGAATTGTAGGGCCACCTCTGCCCTTTCACACGTTGTTTGCCTCGCATGTGTAGGGGCCTGGGACTAACACTCCCTAGCAGTACAAAAAAAGAAAAAGAGAAAATTAAGAAAGAAAGGAGAAGTAAAAAGAAAAAGAAAAGGAAAGGAAAAGAGGAAAAAGGAGAGGAAAGAAAGAAGGGAAGGCAGCGCCTGCCTGTTTAGCGAAGTCTGTGGCACTCAGCGCCTGAAGGGCACTGCTGTCTCCCTTCTTGCCTCCAACCCAACCTCATGTGTGTGTGCACACACACACTCACAGGGGTGCACACACTGCAAGCACATGGACACAAGGCTTCGCGGGCTGTTCTGGAATTTGTAAGCAATGCAGGGCACTTTGAGCATGTTTCCAACCCATCTGCCTCTGCGAGGCCGCCCACCTGGAGTGGTGACCAGGCTAAGAGGAGGCCTGGCTGTAGCCTTGGCTGTTCTGCCTCCTGGTCCTAGTGTGTGGCAGAGTCAGTGGTGCCTGTGGTGTCCATGGGACCTGGCGCTGCTGCATGGGGCCTCTACATGGAGCTTCTGGTGAGCACCAGCGGGCCCAGTACAGACAGTCCCCCTGGGGCTGGGGAACAAATCCAGGCCCTCCTCTGCAGGTAACTAACTCTCTGCTATTGAGGAACACATGGCTTGTACTGGGCCTGCAGCAGTGTACCACCTACCCAAGGTATAGCTTGCTTTTTTTTTTTTTCCACTCCCCGGAACCGGGGATTTAACTCAGGCCCTTGCGCTTGCCAGGGAAGCGCTTATTCCACTGAGCCATCTCCCCAGCCCCAACCCCCTCTTTCCCCTTTTGTGGAGGAGAGTAGTGATTTCCTGCCTCAGGAAACATCTTTCAAATCTCCTGGCTCAGCAATTCCTGCTCCGTATTGGAGTCCCCCATCTTAGTTTTAGTGGCCCATGTGGCATGTGGCCTCCCTGAGGAAGAAGCCACCTGCCACCTACCGTGGCACCCTGGTTCTAACTTTTAGGCTGTTATGGTTTATATTTAGATTTTCCCCAAAGCCTCATGCTCATAGGCAGCACTTTAGGAAGGTGACTGGATGCCAGGGGGTGCTATAGCAGGGCTGCTATTAGGAGGTGGAGCCTGGGGGAAGAGGCAGGTCACTGGAGATTAGGCCTGGCGGCAGTTACCTGGTCGTCCTCCCAGACTCCTCCCTCCTCTCTCGGCTTCTGGGCCACCAGGACAGCATCAGTTGTTTCCTACTCAAGTCAGTCCTCTGGGCTGTCTCTGTTTACAGTCCTGCCAGACACGGACTGGGACTTCTGAACCATGAGCCAAAATAGACCTCTCCTCCTCTCGGTTGCAGGCACTGGGTATTTTGTCCCAGTGATGAGGAGAGTGAGGACAACATGAGCTGCAAAGGTTTCTGTCTCTGCCCCACTCTGGGCACAAAGTCCACCTGAGCTTGGTGCCTTGAGACTGTTGGGAGGAGAAAGGGCAGTGCTCAGCTCTGCACAGACGGACACACTGTTGCCCCAGGAGCGCACCCTGGTCTCCTGGGGAAGCCTGGTCCTCAGGGACAGATGGGCAGTGCCAGGGTCCTTGGTATGTGAGGAGCCCCCTGGGGGCCAGACTGGCCTTAGGGCCTGCATGGAAGCCATGCACAGCTGTGGTATAAGGGCATCTTGGGTAGAGGGCAGCTGTGTGGTGTGGAGTGGGCCCAGTGTAGAGAGCCAAAGGGCATGAAGTGGACGGGCTCCTGGAGTGCCAGGGGGCATGAGTACACAAGGAGGGCCAGGGTAGGTGGTGATCTCTCACGTGGTTTAGATGGCCAGGCCTCAGGGACACATTTCTCAAAGAGCAGACATTGGGTTGAGCGAGTGACGCTGCCCTCACCAGGACCAAGGGAGGTACCCCAGCGCAGGGCTTCTGGGTGCCCTGTCCAACTGCTTAAGGCCAGGAAAGTGAGGCAACAGGAGCTGTATGTCAAGGCCGGACCCATGAAGGCTGGAGCTGGTGAGTCCTGCACGTGAGGTAGCAGGTAGGTCTGGCAGATGAGCACTGGGAGCTACCCTGGGTGGTGAGAAAGATGGTAAATCAGCTCTTCTCCAGGCCTTGGTCCTCAGGGGTGGGAGACAGGGGCTCCCATGGCCACCTTACATGGGCTGACTAGCCAAGTTCACAGAGCCCTCAGGTCCTGCAGAGACTGGTAATACCATGGTTGTTACCATGGTGTTTGGCTGGTTCCTAGGGTACCCCATCTCACCCGAGGAGGCTTCTCTCTGCCCTCCTAGGCAACCACACCTGGGCTGCCAGCTTTTCAGGCCCCCTTCTTGGTGGCTGATGTATTCCTTCCTGAGTCCCTGCATTCTAGGCGAGGACAACCTGTCTGGCACTTTTTTGGGAGCATCCTGAATTCCTCTAGGGACAGGACAACCGTAGAGTCTCTGTGGCTACAGCCCAGATACCTCAATCACCAGTGCTCCTCTGCATCAACTTCCGGGTACTCTTCGCCTCCTGTGCTGGCCAGGACGCCTCCACATCCTGCTGGTTTCCCACCCCAGCATGGCTGCAGTCCCACAGCTGTGGTCTTGGCAGGTCCCATGCAGGTGGGAGGCCCCAGGGACCCAACTTGGAACCCACACACTTCCTTCATGACCAAACATCCAGAGAGTTCTGCTTGGGCTCTCTGGAACAACCTAGGGTCCAGGCTGCCCCGGAGGTTCCTGCTGTGGGCTCAGGAACTGTTTGGGTTGGGGAATCCTAATGCAGTTTCACTTGTCAGTGTGTCTAAACTACACCAATGTGCTCCTGAGTGCTACCCAGAGTGACACTTTCTTAAGGAGGACCTCTGGCAGGATGGGGCGCAGGCCTCTGTAGTGTAGGCCCTGTGGAAAGAGGACTACGCCAAGGTTGGTCCTGAGGCTTCACCAGCCATTCATGTGGCCTCACTAGGGACATAGGACTCAAATTAAACACTCAGAAAGATCAGCAAATGGCTGTATGGACATGTCAGCTCCCCAGGAGGAGGCTGGGGGTGCTTGGGGGAGCACCTCTGCAGGGAGACATGGGACGACAACAGGTGCACCAAGGCCAAGGACAGAGGGGGCTGTAGGGACAAGGGCCATGGCCTGAGGCCTGGAGGGTGAAGGCTCAGAGCCACGGGTCTTGGTCCTGATCACACCTAACACCCCCCCACCCCCCCACCCCCCTGTCTCAGTGTCTCATCTGAACAGACAGGAATGGAGGGGCAGCACTGAGTACGTGTCTGGGAGTCAGGTCGATGGAGACACACAGCACGTGGATGCACATGACAGGCCTGTGGTTACTCTCCCCTACAGCAGACCACTGGGAGAAAAGAGATCCAGGCAGAGGGTGGAAGAGAGGGCTATAGAAGGCGGCAACAGTCCCCAGGACCCCAGGCCCCTCCCCCAGGTGCAGCCCCAGCTTCCAAATGGCAGTGTCATACCCAGGATGAATGTGGTTGTCATGGGTGCCATGGAATCCTGGGAGGAGCTTGGTGGCCCTGGCATGAGGCAAGAGCTGGTCCCTCCACGATGTTTGGGGAATAGAGCTATGCAGTCCCTTGTCCCTTGTGTACTCAGGAGCCACAGGATGAGTGAGGACCTGGGTCTCCCAGATTCCCTCATTTCCTGGCCTTTGACAGTGCCTGTGGTTGTGTGTTGGGGGACCTTTTCTGTTCATCAGAGGCACACAGGGCTCCCCTCACCTGCCCACATCGGCCAGCCTGGGACTGGCAGCAGTCCCGGTTGGTTCCTGCCTCCTCTGTGCCCTGGCAGGTTCCACAGGAGCAGCCATTGGCTCTGGTTGGCAGGAGAGAGGGGGAGTAAGATGTGTCCTCTTGCCCAAGAGTCAGCTTAGGCTGGGCCACCCCTGCTTGCAGTTCCATGGGGCTGGCTTCTTCCTGCCAAGTAACTAGCAGATGCTCCTTCCCTGTCCCTATGGGAGGTCCTGGGAGCTGACAGTCACCAGGTCCTCACTTGGGAGCTGCTATAATTATGGCCTCCCTGTCTCCCCATCCACCTGGTGTTCACCCTTAGTGCAGACTCAGTACCTGTCCTCCTCACCCCTCCTGGGCTAGGAACATCCTGCCAGGCCACTGCAGGCACCTCCCAAGGCCCCCGCCGGCTGTCTGCAGTAGCCCTGCGCTTCCAACCCCAGCTTCCAACCTCTGCCTGCTCCCACCTCATGCCCTCTTGGTGCCTGCTGTACCCTGAGTGCCCCTGAGCCCAGGGAGACGTGACCCTGCCTTAGGAAGTCCTCAGCCCTACGTGTCACATATGGTCCAATGTTGGTACTAACTTATTAGCTGGCTCTGAGGGTACTGGTGGGTCCCGATAGCTCTTCTGCAACCTGTGAGCCTCTTTACCCACTCAGTAACTCTGGCCCTGGGCCCTCCTGGACCAGTCCTGCATGGGGCTATTAGAGGGGACCAGCGGTCTCCCCTTGGGCCTGGCTGTGCTGTGCAGGTCTACCCTGTGTGTTCCCCTTTAGGATGTAGACGTGCTGGGCATGGGGTTCTGAGAGTATCTCCCCAGCCTGGGTTTTCTCGCTTTGGCTCAGTGCCCCAAGCAGAAAGGCCAAGGAAACCTCCCAGACTTTTGCCCACCAGTGAGGAACTGGGTATGCTGGGTGGAAATCTCTGTTGCAGCAGCTGGTCTCAGGAATGTGTCAATCCCACCAGGCAGGGCTTCCTACCCCATGTGAGATGAGGTGAACTTCTGGTCGCTGGCAGGTGGAGCCACCCAGTGACCACGGGCTGTTCCCTGCACAGGGTGTGTGCTGGGGCTGCTGCTTGAGTCGAGCCTGCACTCTGCTCACTTCTGGGCCAGGCCCGGCTGGTAGCATTTCCACCCAAAGGGGCGCCTTCCCAAACCTGTGCAAAGCTCCAGGCGGGCTAGGAAAGGTGGTCTCAGCAAGTGCCCTGGGGCTGCGAGCACAACTGTGGGCTGGGGGCCTTTTCCTAGTGGATAGACAGGGGCTCTTGGTCCTGATTCTAAAACAGAGTCACACAAGGTTCAGGGAAAAAGGAGACTTTCTGCATATTTGATGGAAATATAGACCTGTACGACCACTACGGAAATCAGTATGGAGATTCCTCAAAAAACTAAAAATAGAAATCTATATGACCCAGCTATTTTTCTTCTAGGTACCTTCCCCAAAGAGCTAAAAAGACATTATATCACAGTGACACATGCGTACTCATAGTTATGGCACCACAATTCGTAATTCAGTGGACCCTCAATTTACGACTCGCACCAGCTAGGAATAACTTGGGTTACGACCACAATTTTGGGCACACCCAGAGTCTTGACTTACAAATGCTGACCGCTTGAACAGTTGTAAACAGACTTACAATGCCAGAAAGGTGTTTGTAAGCATGTGTGAGTGTCAGTCTGAGCCCAGATCCCTATGTTCTTAGGGGACTCTCCTTCCAAACAATGACCACCTTCCATTTCACCCTCCCCCCCCGCCCCACTTTCTGTAAGCCAAATATGTCAACTTGAGTGGTGACTACACTATGAAGTTGTCACTCCTGATAAACTAGACACTCTGTCTGGCTTTTTGGTGCATACACTAAGAAAATTACTGGTGTTTCTAGGAAATTGTACACATTGAGCAGTACTTTTTTTTTAATTACAAAAAGGTTAGTTAGGGGGCGCTGGGAGGTCTGAACTGCATTATGGGTATTTCCAATAGGAAAAATAATCTTGATTTCCAACCAACGTGAGTTACAAGCAGCCCTTGTGAATGAATTGAGTTTATAATTCAAGGGTCCACTGTAGCTAAATCTGGGAAGTAGCCTATATGACCATCAATAGATGACTGGATAAAGAAAATGCATTTATATACAGGGTGTACTGCCCTGCCATAAAGAAGGATAAATCTGAGTCATTTGTAGGAAAATGGATGCTCCTTAAGACTGTAACGGTAAGTGAAATAAATCAGATGCACAAGTTTAAATATTGTATTGCACAGTCTCTTTTACATGAGAAACCCAAAACATAATTAAAGAGTAAAATAAAAGACAGATAACAGGAAACAAGGTGATAGGTCTTTTGCAAATGGGAATGGGTCCAAGAGATGGTGGAATGGGGAGGGGGGGGTGACCTAAAAAGAGTAAGGTGTGTGTATGAACATCTACTGACCCCCCCCCCCGTGAAGGTAATCATTGTGTATTGAAAAGATATACTCGTAAATAATTAAAATCTGAAAGAAAAAATAATACAAGTCATAATCCAGAAAGAAGGTGGGTCCCCTCTGAGGGAGGCTGACCCAGTATGACACAACCAGACCCCCCACTAGTGTCCATGCAGAAGTTGAGCACCCACAGGTATGTGGGGCGGCAGCACGGGGAGACCTGCCTGAGGCCTCTTAGGGTTAAACCCAGCACCAGCACAGGGCCAGTGACCCCACCACTAGTCACATCTTCAAAAGAAATGAAGGCATCACCCCCATGGCAGAAGCAGAGCAGTGACACCCACAGCAGCGCCGATGCATGCAATGAAAGAGGCTACTTGTGGGGACCAGGGATGTTCGGCTCCATCTCAGGGGCAATGGAACAGAAAGTGGGGCTGCTTGGGATGTAGAAGGAAAAGGGGTGACTGCTACGGGGGAGAGCTTTTCTTCCAGGTGATGACATTATTCAGAAATTAGAAAAAGGAGGGCATCTCATAATACCACGAATGCACCAAACATCACCAGAGTCCTGATGTCTACGGTGTACGTGTTTCATTATGGTACCTTAAGCATCCAGCTATACCTGCTACCCACAGCTCCTAGGAACCGATCTGATGCCCTCATCCAGTCTGCTACTGTGAACCCCTACCCTTGGCTCCTTATAGCACCCCAGGGCATCCCAGGCAACCAGTCCTGCCCCTGACCCTATCTGCTCTCAGAGTCGACTCCTGCTGCAGCCACACCCAAGGGCGCTTCAGGTCGTGGAGTCACTTTGGACCCACAGAGACATGGACAGTCCATCCATATGGGCTGGGCAGACAGGTTCATGGGCTGAAGTGGGTGTCAGACCGGGCTCCGCACCAGGCTGCAGAAGGAGATGCAGACAGTGCCTCTGCCCGGGAAGCACACAAGCCTGGACTCCAGGGCCTTCCTCACCTACCCCAAACAGGCCAAAGCTGAGTTGGAGGGAGACTGGCATCAGCACATGGGGCCAGTCAGGGGCGGTTCCCACAAATGTGCTCCTGCATTCCTCTATTACCTGTCCAGGTACCAGTCTATTTTTTATCCATCCATCTCTCATCTGTCTGTCTATACCTCCCTCTCTCTGTCATTTATCTGTTTGTCCATCTATCACTCATCCATCTGTCCTTCTACCCATTGGCTCAGCGGAATCTCTGAAGTCAGTATTTGGGTAGATCCTAGTGGATGTGTGACTTGTGGCCTTTGCCTTGTGGGACACCCAGTTTAGCAGGCCAGTGGCCACCCAGGCTTATCTGCCTGCAGGAATCAGGTACTGGGTATGTAGGGGCTTAAACGCATGAGAATGGGAAAGGGCGTTTGGTCCCAGGTAAGCCAGGCAGGACACAGTGACAGGCCACAGACCCAGGATGGGTGTGGACCAGAGCAGACACACAGCTCAATGACACTGTCTACTCTGAGGCATTGATCACCTATGGGCATATACACGGCTACCCAGCCACATGGACATGGCCCATAGACCCAGGCCCAGCCTGGACAGCATCACATGTGCTCGGCCGGGATGGCAACTCATCCCAGTCCTCAAGCTGGCCAAGCACACTCTGCCTGCTGGGTGCACTGGCCCTGGAATCTTTCCCTCATGTCTCTGTCTGGTCACAAGCTATACCCTCTCCACAGCCGGATGTGGACCAGCTGTGAACAGCAAGGGGCCCAGCTCACTGTGCCCCTTGCTGTGGTAAAATTTAAATCTGTTGGACTGCACCGAGGATGAAGCATGGTCTAAGATAAAACCAGAGCTGTGGCAGTGTGTGGGCTGCCTCTAGAGCTGCAGGGGAGGGCGGTTGTGCAGCACAGGGGCTGTCACCACCAGGCAGGCCCAGAGCCAAGCCAACACCTCCTGGGAAACGAGAGACAGAGCAGCAGGCCTGAGCCCCAAGCCATGCATCTGTACCCCTGAGCCTGGGGAGATGGCATTGCCAGGTGTCCACCTGACACCAGCTTTCCCATTCCTTGGTTCTGCTATAATCGATATTTGGGTTATGAATGCTCTAAGAGTCTATGTGACGCAGTTCAAGCTAGTGGGGTAGAGGTGTAAACATACTGGAACTTTCTAGTGAAGTCTGGTTTTTCTTATACTGTAGCCAACTTGTTATTTCCCTTGGCTGTTTTGACTGAGCTACAGATGCAAAAGCTGGACTTTGAACAGCCACACTGCGATAGTGAAATTATGGCCAAGAGATTTTCAGATATTAAATCCTTGACTTGTTGAGTTGATGTCAGCTAGAACCAACCTATAGATTTAAAGGTAAATTAACCTCCAACTTTTTTGAGAAGTTGTTTACTTAGGTTGTCTTTAAAGTGGAAACTAGGAGCTAATGGAAAGACTTGGATGTTGCCCACTGGAGAGGTTTCACGTCCTTTGTCCTTGGGTTCTGCGCTCTTGTTTTGTTACTTCTGCAATCCTGACAATGGACTAGATGGAATAATTACCGAAGCACACGGTCCTGCAGGAGGGCTGGACTTCCTCTTCTGGTCAGGAGTGGATGTAGCCCAGCCTTCCGGGATAGGAAGCCTGAGCTAAGAGGTAGGCCAGTCTGTCCTGCATATCTCTCCCTTCATCCTCCATCGGAAAACCCAATGATGGCCTGTGTAGATGTCTTTCACTTTTCTGCAGCCCCCAAGGGGTTGGGAGGCAGGGTATGTTGTGCTGAGCTGTTGGTGCATGAATGCCAGTGGGCCTGGAGGGGCTGCTCACAGCTTTATATGCCTTGTTAGCTTGAGGCCAGAAAAGGGGATGACACCACCAAACACCAGGGAGTCGTCTAGCAGGGAAGGGGTGGCCTTATGGGCAGGGGTTTCTGGAGAGGCACTGAGTGGGCAGAGTCTGAGCAAATGCCAGGAACATGAACCTGGAACTGCAAGGGCATGTGGGGCCGGGCGTGCAGCAGAGCCCATGCCAAGGCCTTCCTCCTGGACCTGACTTGTGGTAGTGGCAGAGGGTGGGGCATCCACCCTCTCTTCTCAAGTGGATTGAAAAGAGGCAGAATGAGGGAAAACAAGCTGGGGGGATGGCAGTCTCCAGGAAAAGTGTGAGGGCCCCCAACTTCTGTTCAGCCCAACCTCAGCAGGGGGCTGAGCCTGCCTCCATTTTCCAAGAGCCTCTTCCTTGGAGCTCCCTGCAGGGTTGATCAGTATCACCTGCAGAACTCAGGTTGAACAAGCCCAGGAGGGAAATATGCCCTAGACCCCCCATTAGCAGCAGAACTGCTGACTGGTTTGGCCAAAATGACATTGTCATCCCCAAATCTGGAAACATGACTTTGTCTTTGACAAATGTGATCCAGTTAGGACTCTCACTCTGAGATGACCCTGGACTTAAGGTGGCAGTCAGTTTTGTGACAGGTGTCCTTGTCAGAGACAGAAGAGAGGAGATACACAGTAGGCCCTGTGAACACAGAGGCTGAGGTGGGACCAAGGGACACCTAGATCCCTTGGGGACTGGAAGAGGCAGGAAGTCCCCTCCCCTAGTGCCCTTATGAGGAGCTGATCTCTGTGTCCTCACCTTGGCCTCCAGGATTAGGGAAGAGTAAATTTCTGTTGGCCTCAGTGGCCCTTTTGCAGCCATTACTGTGTCTCCTCAGGGACTCATACATCACTACTCTCTTTGGAAAAGCTTCTCCTAAAGGCCCATGTGCTAAAGGCTTGTTCACCAGCATGGTGTGAATGGGTGGCGGTAAAGCCCATTGGAAGTGGAGCCCAGTGGGGAGGAAGTGAGGTCACGGTGGAGTCAGTGGGGAGGAAGTGAGGTCACAGTAAAGTCAGTGGGGAAGAAGTGAGGTCACGGTCGAGTCAGTGAGGAGGAAGTGAGGTCACGGGGGAAGGGGAGAACACTGCAAACCTAGCCCCTTCTTCTTCCTTTTCTCTTTCATTTCCAGAATATGAGCTGAGTAGTTTCACTCTAGCAAACCTCCTGTCCAGATGGGCTCCTGTCCTCCTGTCCACACACCTAAAGCAACACAGCCATCCCACCATGAGTGGAAATCTCAAAAACTATGATTGAAATAAGCTTTTCTTTGTTACAAGGTGACCCTCAGTTACTTGTGTTTTTAGTTGATTTTCTCTGAGTAACTCTAATGTGGCATCTCCTCTCTTCAGCCACATGGAATCTCTCTAGAAGGGGGTCCTCAGGTTATTAGTCACAGTGACAGAAAGCCGATGGACACAGTGTCAAAGGACTGTGGAAACAGGTTGCTTGGAGCTGTATGAGGGGCTGATGCTGCCAGTGTCAGCCAAGCGTCAGCCACAGGCCTCCAGGAGCATATTAGGGGCAAGGCCAGGTGGATCCACCCACAAAATTCACAGAGGCACAGCCATATTTTTCCCACACGCATCCCCCATCAGGCCTTGGGTCCAACATGCCCTGGCTGGCACCAGTGGTGAACAGGAAAGTGGGGCTGGGTAAAGAGGGATCAGTGTGGCCACTGTCATTCCCCTAGGGTGTGGCCCGAGAGAACAGTCTGCACTCACCCCAGCCTTGGGGTTCTGGCAGCTGTGCCATGGACACAGCTACCTGGCCACACAGAGTTCCCGGGGACATCTGTTCCAGTCCTTTGCTGATGAGGTCTCCACACAGCTTTCCCAGTCCTTGCCCAGAGCAGACCCTACCAACCTGGTCCTTTGGTGGATGGCACCTGGGCCTTGCTGCAGAGGGCATGAAGTCTGGTCACAGCCCACGTGGTGTCCAGGCTGTCTCAGGCTCAAAGACAAGACAATGCAGCCAAGCAGATGCGAACTAGGAAGCCTCGGTGCTATGCAACTGGTCCTCACTGCACCATCATCCAGAACCTGTTTCATACTACACAGAGTTCCGACAGCATGGCTCATGGGGTCCCATACTCAGAGAAGATGGGAGCCGGGAGCTACATCAGGGGAGGCTGCAGACGCAAGCACATGGGCAGCAGGAGAGGGCAGCAGGAGAGGGCAGCAGGCTGAAACAGGACACCACCAGAGCATAGAGCAGGTGTCCCAAGCCACTGGGTACAGATTGGGACCCCACTCCCTGGAGGCAGTGGCCAGTGGCTTGGGACCGATGCAGTAGGGCGGACCCTTTATCCAAACAGGCTACCACAGGTCCTCAGCATAGTATTATTTCTATCTTTTCTTCTTAAATTGAGAACTTTTGCATTTCCACTTCAAGCACTTTATGAATTCTCTGGCACATGTCAATGGGCAGCATCATAACTCTTGCACTTTGGGGGCATAAAGTAAAATAAAGGTTAGCTGAATACAGGCACCTATCCTGTGGGAGGGTACCTGACACTGCGAGGGCTCTGCATGGCTCACAGGCATGCAGCACACACCATGGGCTCGCGACGCAAAGGGTGATTCACATCCCGGCAGACAGAGCTGGATGGATGGCTTGCTACTGAGAAGGGCACTCAATGTAAAACTTAAGCACTTAGGTTTTATTTCTGGAATTCTCCACTTAATATTTTCAGGTCATGGTTGGTCAAGGTAGCTAGGACTGGAAAGCAAGACCGACTGCGGATGAGGAAGTGACTGTGTCTCCTAACAAGGCAGCACCACACACTGTAGCCTGACCATGCTGCGTGTCTCCCAGAGACCCAGGGGCTTCCCAGGGAGCCTGTTCACAAAGCCCTGGGGCTCTGCAGCCTCAGTGTCCCCACAACCAGGGAAAGAGGGAGGGGCATTCACGGGACATCCCAGGATCTCAAGGGTCGGCTCCAGCTCCCCTGGAGATTCCAGCAGAGCTCTTGGTGGCTGAGGGTGCTGAGTCCCCTAGGACACTGGATGTGCTTCTTGCAATTGCAGTCTGGTAGGTGGTGACTCTTGTGTCACAGGATGCTGTCCGAGTAAGGCACAGAGGACACCAGCCCAGGGTGCGGCATCTGTCCTCTTCCCCATTTCCTCCCTAAACCTTAGAAACTCCCAAATAATTAGGGTTGTTTAAAAAAAAATTTAGTATTTAAGATTAGGTAGTAAATGTGTAATTTATTTTTATGATAAATTGAAATTTATTTTAGCTGATGGAAAAAACATACAAGTTGTGCGCTTCACTTCATGGGCTGCTCAGATCAGGCAAACACAGTCTCCTTAGATGACTACCGTTCTCTGCAGGAGACATCTGACTCTGCCTTCAGAAGAGGCCTCTGGATGCTGCTGAGATCTGGGGGCTCAGACAGTCTCAGGAAGGGGACTGCCCTATGTGACTAGAGGTTGGATTCAGTCTTACCCTGGTCTCCTGGGAGGGGAGAGGGGGATTACCAATGGCCAGTGTGTCGGTCACCTTTCTGTCACTGTGACAAAATGCCTGAGGTAGTCAACTTAAAGGAGGAAAGGCTTATTTTGGTTCATGGATGCAGAGGTTTCAGTCCACAGCCTGTTGGCCCTGTCGCTCGGTGTCTATGGTGGCTTCCTGGTGGGAATCTGCTGAAGAAGGCTGGGCACCCCATGGCACCAAGCAAGAAAAGAGAGCAAGGGGCTGGGGACCCCATATCCCTCCAGAGGCATACTCCCAAGAGGCCCCAACCCCAATGTCTCTGAGCCTTCTAGCAGGACCTGGACACTGAGAGCAAGTCTCAGGGCCCAGCACTCAGCAAAGGGAGGGTAAGGCCCAGCAGGGGAGCCAGGCCAACTGGAGGTCAGCAGAATTGGGAACAGGGTTCACTGCTTCTCCACTTGTGTAAGACTCCTGGACCCATGCTGTGGCCTCCTCCCAGAGCTGTGGAGCAAGCACATCTGGCTCCTGGGGCTCAGCTGTGCTGGGCTCCAGGGGCACCCAGGATACACAGTGAGTCAAGCGGCTCCTGCTCCCTCTTGGGCGGCATGTCCCTGCTGTGAAGCTGAGGGCTGTGGCCTCAGAACCTCAGTTGCCTCACCCCAGGGCAGCTTAGTCACAACCTGGACCACCCAGGATGTGGGATAATTGAAAGAGACAGTACAGATGGCCCTTGAAATGGCATCAGGGAGCAACTTCAGCATGCTCTTTTGTGACATAAAAATATAGCACCCCAACACTGTCCTGGTTGGCTTCCTGCAGCTGGAGCAAACATCTGACACCCACAACTTAAAGCAGAGATTTCATTCGGCTCATGGCTTCGGGAGGTTCAGTCTATGGTGGGTGGCTCTCGGGCACAAACATCAGGGTGGAAGGCAGAGCTGCTCCCATCATAGAAGCCTGGAGGCAGAGAGCAGAAGGAGAGCCGCAGAGGAGGGGGCCAGGGCATGGCCCTATATATGGTCCCAGCAAGCGACGTCCACGTGGCCTACCAAGGAGTGTGCTCTACTAACTTCCTAGGTATTTCTCAAACCAACCACACTGACTACTAAGATTATGTCTTTTACTGTGATCAACTACACTGAAGATAAGGATAGTTCAACATACTATTTTTTTTTTTTTTTTTTGCTACTGGGGATTGAACTCAGGACCTTGCACTTGCCAGGTACACACTTATGCCACTGAGCAATAACCCTGGCATATTTATTATGAAATGTTAACCTTGCATAAACCAACCACACGGAGAAGATGAGTTAGCACAAACATCAATTCTCTGTTCTCCCATACCGGTGAGGCATCCCATGATTCAGTTCAACTCTAATGCTGAGCCCAGAACTCACATAGACGGTGCAGGTGAAAGGCACAGACCCAAGAGGCGACTCCTCTGCCTGACCACAGTCCTGAGGGTTCCCGTAACCCCAATTCAGCTTCCCTTTTCTCTAGCCCCACCCACAGAACTTCGCATCGTGCTTTCGGTATGATGATCAGTCCACTGTCAGGGTTAGTTCAGACCCCACAGAGGAGACTCAGAGGGTGAGGCAGCACTGGGGGAGGTGTAGACTTCCTATGTCCCTCAGGGTGCCTCCCACCCTGACGCTCCCTAGCCTTGTTTTAGAGTTTCAACAGAAATGTCATTCTATACATGTAAAAGTCATGAAGATCACAATAGACTCATGTGCGTCAAACCCTAGCAATGAAAACTAAAGCCAGGAAGGCATGGAGGCAGGGTCCTCACAGATAGGTGCCTGAGGACCAAAAGGCTGGCAGGAGAGTTGCAGAACCACAGTCACACAGAACACACTTGTGCAGAACGCTGCCCAGCAACCGCCTGCCCATTTTGGACCAACTCCATCCTGTGATTGATCCTCACAGCCAAATGTTATTGTCTCGGAACAGCTTATATAAGCTTCCCATCTTATCTTTCACAATTTTGCCTTCTTTCACCTCTCTGCACACCCCCCCC
>NDGM011065259.1:0-12905 GCA_002564305.1 Octomys mimax
ACTGTGACTATAAATATGTGCTAAATTTAATTAAGTTCCATTACCCTTCAGAAAGTCTGTGTGTCTGGTAAGGGTAGTGAACAGATGTATAAATACTGGAAAAGACTGCTGAAAACTCTAAAGATTTTGCTCAAATAGTATGTACAGCCTTCTGTTGGGGGGGGGTTGTCATTTGTAAAATTGGTGGCAAACATTCTAAATTTTGTATGGAAAGATGAATTTTGGAGTCTTCCATATGACTCTATACTTTCCTTTGTTAAAATTTAAATTGAGTCTCACTGCTAGAATATATTTAAATTGTGGTATGTTGTCAGATAATTTTAGGATAAAATCTATCCCAGGAAGCATATTTAAATTAAATGCCTACCTAGTGTTCTTCAATGAGAAAATACAAATATATGTCCATAATCTACACATCTACATATAAACTTTATGTATATGGAGTGCTGTGTGCTTTAGTAACTGTATTTACATTTTTCTATTCCAGAGGGCCATTATTTAGGCAGTACATTGTAATAGGGGTTAAGTGTAAGTTAGAAAAAATGCTAACTGGTAATAGCACACTCGCTGAAGGGTGAGGCTACTGCATTTGGTGACAGATATTGGGGACCTCCTTACTTTACCACTCAATCTACAAGAACAAGAGACTGCAGAAGGCAAAAGAGTTTGAGCAGTAGCCTCACCCTTCAGCGAGTGTGCTGTTACCAGTTAGCATTTTTTCTAACTTACACTTAACCCCTATTTCAATGTACTGCCTAAATAATGGCCCTCTGGAATAGAAAAATGTAAATACAGTTACTAAAGCACACAGCACTCCATATACATAAAGTTATATATTTTACTGCTACTCCATCCATAAAAGCAAAGAAGAGGTATGTGAAAGGGAATGATTGATGCTTAGAAAGAGGAATATAGAAGATAAGAAATACCTGTTAACGATGATATTAATCAAAAAGAGAATGAAAAAAGAGAGACAAGAGACTAGAATCACTAAGGGATATAAGAGGAATGCCCATATTTGCCATCTCATTTTGTTTGTTTTATTTCTATTTGAGGATACAATTCATTACCAGTATCCTAAAATATGAAGTTCTATAAACAGTCCAAAGCTGGTATTTCTCTTTTATTTCAGAACCAGGAATTGAACTCACAACCTCTTTTTTTGCCAGTCAGGTGCTGTGCTCCTGAGCTACGCACCCCCTTGGCCTTAGACCAGGTATTTCAGTAGCAGGTTCCAGAACTTGGAAAACAAAACTCTAAAAAATGACATTTTAAGTAATAAGTAAACTCTCCAAGGTCTGGAAAATTTCAATTTTTACAGTTTTTTCTCCTTTTAAAATTCTTGCCATGACAAAGAAAACCAAAACAGAATTGTACAGTTTTCAGTATCTTACAAAATCCTACCTCTTGTGGCCTAGCACAGTGAAGATAGCAGTTGCCTCGCGAGTACAGCGGACTCAGTGTTCTGAGAGCACCACTTTTCTTTCCTCCCCAGCAACTGAATTTAGGTGATCTGTCACCACTTGAGGGTCATTTTAGAATGGAATTTTCAAAAAAAAAAAAAACAAAAAACACCAAACTTTAAAAAATTATTTAGTACAGGGTCTACAGGGTCTCACTACACAGGGCGGACTTGTAGTGCTCCTCCTGTTTTCAGCCTCCCAAGCGCTGGGATTATAGGTGTGCACCACCACACCCAGTCTCAGTCACCATTTTAGCACACCCTGGGGGCAGGCCAGCACAGCATGTCAGAGATCAAACCCCGACCTCTGTGTCTGCCTAAGTAGGCAATTTTAGTCCACTGAGCTATTTGGCCAGCCCCTAGAATGGATTTTTATTACAAGGTAGAAGAAAAGCCTGCAGTCTGTAGCTCAGTACCCTATGTACATAATCTACTCAATAACTACATTCACAGCATCAGGTGGTTCAGGTACTTCAGCAGATCATTTGTCTTACCTTTTATTCCCCACTTCTTTCTTCCTATGGAACCCTGCAAAATCAATTCCACCCGTGAAATATTGTTTACAGTTTCCTTCTCCCCTGAACTGTTCTCTTCTCTTGGTCCTTAAATCCTCTAGGACCAATTTAAATTATGCTCCTAGGCATAATTTATTGCTCCCCTTCTCTGATATTTTTGGCTACACCTTTCAGTAATAATTTTCTAAATTCCCATCATACTTTCTCAATAAGCACTTACATAGCACTTGCACATTGGTATTGAATTTAGCATGAGTATTATTTTTTCCTAAAGAAATATTAATTTTTATGTCAATGCTCTTTAACTAGAATCTTCTTTATAACTCTCACAACTTGGCATGTGTGCTATGTGACATGCATGCTTCTGAAGTATTAAATGGATGAATATAGATATCTAATTTGTTTTGGCTTTGGATCTTGTTAATAAATGCTTAGGGTCAAACTTGAGTCTGATTAAACAAATAATTAGTAATCAAGAGTGCAATAAATACCAAGCCATATTAATTTGTAAACATATATGTGGTACGCTACAAACAAGAATAATTCAGAATACTTAATGTACAAAATATAACCTTGTGTTTCCACATTTTGTTATTCAGACAAGATAAATGAAAAATCATAAAATTCTTGGTTGAATTATAGTACTCTGGAAAGATTATTTCCTCCGTTATAAAAATAAGCATGAGAATAAGTTGACTAGTAGTTAATGTCAGTAAAAAGAATGTAAGCCATATTTCTGGTAAAAGTAACAAAACAAAAATAACAGAAAACATGCCACCAGGTCATATTCCCAAAGTAATGAATCAACTGAACTCGTAAATTCTCAAAGCAAACCATTAAACTATTAAAGCAATTGGATTTTTTTTTTTTTACATGACAAAAATTGTATATTGAGATGCCTTTCAAAATTACAGAAGTAGAAAAATAATCTCTCTCTCTCTTTCTCTCTCTCTCGTATTTGTTTTAGGGTCTCACTACGCAGCTCAGAGTCATAGTGACCCTCTTGTTTTCAGCTTCCCCAGTGCTGGGATTACAGGTGTGTGCCACCACACCTGGACGCGGTGGCTGGCTCAGCCGCCCTGAGGTGAGGGGCCAGCGTGGAAGAAAATAGTAATAAAAAGTGCTTCTGCTGTTTACAAGAAAAATACAGAGACAATTTTAACATTCCTAAGAAAGAATTTAAAAAATTATCTTTTTCTCTTTTACTTTCACTCACAAATATAATCTGGAGCATGAACCTGAATAAGCTATCTCTTGATGAGTTACAGGCATTTGAGAATTTTATAGTTTTGGCTCATCAAGTAGGCATTGAGTGTTAACATTAGCCAGAAGTATATAAACACTTATAAATATTGCATGCAGAGGAGAGGCTGCACTTAGATGGGTGATTAATAGTCCTGCTCTTGATAATCTATTGTATCTTTTTTGCATGGAAAAAGCAATTAGAAACACATTTCCGACTACCTCACACAGACCTTAGCTGCTTCATAGCGGAAAATTAAAATTTTAGGCATTGCAAAGAATGAAAAAGTGTAACAAATAAGTCTTAAGAGTATGATAATAATACTTAGAGGACCCAGACAAGATCATAAGACGAAATTGAATTATTTTTCCTTTTTGGATAATATATTTTTATAAAGCTATGAAATTATTTTAGTGTTTTTGAGTGTGTGTGTGTGTGTGTGTGTGTGTGTATGTGTGTGTGTAAGAAAGGGAAGAGGAAAGTATGGAAAATTACTCCAAAAAATTAAGTACACATGCACAAGAAATGGCAGCCTTGATAACCATGTGCATACAGGTTGAAGGCATAAAATAACAATCTGAAAATGAATTTTATTATGAGTTTTAGAGATTTATCACTATGTTTTGAGAAATATTATGTAGTGAATTTTAAATTTTAAATTTAAGTTCATAAGGGTATAATGGTAATCTTGTTATAAACATACTACTAATGTCCTGATAAAATTATAAAACTTAATGTCTACATAGTACTTCTTTCTTTTTCATTGTTCTATCAACTCCAAAATTTTTTAAAACAAGTGTTGAATAGGATAAAAGTCCAGGCTGACGGTCATGGAAATGAATATTAAAGAAAATATTGTACTAATTTGCTCTTTATAAGGCTTAAAAGTATATTTTATTATGTGTTGTAACAAAACTTGTTTTCTTTAGAATCCTGATACCATATAAGGGCCTACATCTGCAACAACTAGGCCAATTCTGTAAAAAAATAAAAGATAGTCACCAGAAGGAGATGAAGGCAAAGAACACAGTCCCACATATAGTAAAATAACAGCACTTTCAAAGCACATCTGGCATTTATTTCTCCATAGTTAAAATCTGTATTTAATTGTGGATACTGCAGTATGGCATAACTTTTCTTTAGGCACAAAATAACCACATCATCTGAAATTAAATATGTTTATATTAGTAAAACCTATAATGTATAATTTCCCTTAGTGTACTGTATAATGGAACTTGAAATCAAAATCTGTGAAATCTATTACAAATAAGAAATACTCATTAAGAAAACCAAGATAAATTAAAGGGTTTTTAAGAAATTACTTCTACCTTAAGTAATTTTAACTACCTTCATAAACAGTAGTGCATTTTTTTTTCTTTTTTCTATTTTCTAGATCTGCTTGTGATTTGTCTGGATTATTCATAGTCTTTCCATATTATTAGCATTTAGAGAAAGACCCAAGACTGAATTTTACTTGTTGGGGTGAGTATTTAATTAAGTTCTTTAGTAGGACAGAAAGAGTTCAATTCAAAAGCAGCCATGAGATCTCATCAAGAAAAAGTTTACCAAGAATATCTTTAGTAGGTGAAGCAAAAATTAAATATAAAACAAAAGCAACATTCCATCTCTTTTCCTCTCCAGATAAAGGTAAAGAGTTAGAGACACGGATTACAAACTGCCCCTCTGGCAGGCTTTTGTTAGAGCAGTATTCCTTAATTGCCCATCTAGCAAGGTTAAAGCTTTATTTGACACTTTTATTGTTTCCACTGAAATACAGGTGTTGTATGGTATTATCCTCCAAGTCAGTTGTGTGGCTGTTTTCAGGATAAGTGAATAATATACTACTGAAATTACTATTGGCTATTTTGACTATAGGAAGAACTAACTGTGTGATTTTGTGATTACTTTACTGTCTGCTAAGAATATAACCTATGTTTAAAAAATTGATAATGGCTTTTTGACAGTTGATTTCATACATATGTTTTACAGTATACAAGCACACATAATAGCCATTTATTTCCTGGAAAATTATAGTAAATCACAATATGGTCAAAGATTAATTACAATTTCCAAAATATGCATGATGTGAACAATGTAATTCTGCCTCAGCTCATTCCTCTGTTCTTTCTCATTGTGTCATTTACAAAGCTGTTTTCTTTCTAAATCTTGAAAGAAAGTAGAGCTTTGAGCCACTCCATCTCAGAAAACGATTCTATCCTTAGCAGCTTCTAATCCCTCTAGTGCTATTTTTCTGAATGTATTTGTTTAGAGTATACAAACCAAACTCCATATGAAACATTACCCACATGCAAATGCCCTCAAAGGGCAATGAGCAGGGTGACCAGACAATGCAAGAAGGATTTTCCTATGGTAAGGAGGTGAAACAATACAAGATCAGTGTTCTCCAGATAACCTGAAATGAATCACTTGACACTTTTCAAGTGTACCCAAAAGCTTAAAGCTGACTAGCCTGTAAGAGTAAAGAATAAACAAAAGTTCAGAGTTATGTGTGGTTTGCATCCTGTGATCCCATGTCAGCAATCTTACATTCTAGGTTTCTCTTTGAATGATGTCCTTCTGCCTTGCTCTCCTTCCTCTCTGCCTTCTTTCCTATTAATTCTGCTCTCAAGAGTTTGCTACTATAAACCTTTGCAATCCCTCTAAGTTCCTTGTGCATTCTCTTAGATGCTCCTGTGATTGTTAGCTACACATTTAATGATACTTTATGATGATTTCACTTTATTTATCACCATAAATATTGGGAAGTATACCACAGGCATGAATTTACTCACGTGTACTATTGTTCTTTTTTATTCATATGTACTATTGAAAGTATTAAAACACCCCATCCCACCCATGGTATGACATAAGCTCGTGCATAAAATGTTAAAAAGCAGTATATCTTTGTATCATGTTTTCAACATCAGCAAGGTGCTGTGAAAAATTAATAATATTATAAAAAATAATATTATTAAAAAGCAGTAGAGAATGAAGAAAGTTGGGCTAGGTTGGAGTGTGGTGGGAGTTAGTTGCCCAGAGTGTGTGAGGCCCTGGGCTCAATACCTATTACTGCAAAATGTTAAAATTAAATACTTCAGGGCCAGGGAGGTGGCTCAGCAGAATAAGCACTTCCCTGGAAAGCAAAAGGGCCTGAGTTCAATCCCTAGTTCAGAAAAAAAAAAAGTTAAATACTTTTTAAAAAGTGTATCCCAGGAGTCATTTTTCTTTTTGACTCTATTCCATTTCTCTTAATCTGTATTCTACTCTGAGTTTTATTAGAATACACATTTTTAACCACTACAATTGAGTGAGAGTAATTTGTAATTCTTTTTCTGTGAGTCCCTTCCCTCACCTACAATAAGTCCTATAGTTTCATCCACATTGCTGTAAATAACAGTATTACATTTATCTTTATATATGAACAAAATTTAGCTGTATATATGTCATATTTCCTTTATCCATTAATCCATTGATAGTCAACTCATTTCATTCTACACCTTAGTTACTATGAAGTATGGAAACATACCTATAAACCTGGAAAATATTATGTTTGTCTTTGCCTTGTTGCCATCTCTAAAAGGGAAATTTGGGCTATCTTGTGCTGCCAGTTCCTGAAAAACATTCCATAGGTAGTTAAGATGCCTACATACTAAATGGAGTGGAAATAATCTAACTTAATGGTTAACTAGCAAAGAACAGAAATATAATATGACTGCAGAGACATCAAGCTTTGTCTTCCTGTTTTATATTCTATATTCTTTTGTTACAAAAAAATAATTTGTTTTTTAATTGCTTCATCGACTCAGTGGTTGTTCAAAATGTCTACATCATAAAAGGGAAAGATTTCAAATAACCTAAAATGCAAATAAAGGAGATAACAAACTAAACTAAGTTCAAAATCAGGAGAAAAAATTAATTATAAGACCAGAACCACATGCTATGAAGTCTATAACACATTAGTTTAGCTCCACTATATAAGCTTCTAGTAATATCTCATAATTATTTGGGGACAGATCTTGCATCTCTACGTATATCTTGATATACCTAAATTTTAAAATATTTTGATACTTTTTAAAGTTTTCTTTGGTTATTGTCTATCTTCCATGGAAATGGAATTAAATTTAAACGTTGGTTTTTATTTAACACTTTGCCCACATTTATTCCATAATAATTTAGAATCTTTGCTTGTCAATGTTGATATTTGTATTATTTGAAAATGAGACCAAGTTATTCCTTTCTATCCAATCATTTACTTTTTAATTTATTTTTCTTATTTTATCACACTGGTAATATAACACTGAGCAGAAAAGATGAGCGTGGCCTTGTGTTATTTAAATTAACTTTCACATCACAGTAAATACGATGAGATAAGAGACATCTTGAGTTCATTCACAAGGGTTGTTCAGGAAGGAAAATTGTTGCTGTTGCTGTAGATTTTCTGTAAGCAGGGGTATCACAGAAACAGCGGTGATTTTATTGTGATTCAACCCTTGGTTACAAGGTCAGTTCTGTTGCTAAACTTTGGCTGGGAAAGTATCTCAGGGAATTCAAAATGAGAGCAGAAGGTTAAGTCAGGCACACAAAGTTAAATATCTACTGCTACTTTTAGGTGGGAAACCTAAAATATAATCAATCAAAGAGTAAAGGAGAAATGTTAGGAAATTGGAAGACAAACTTTTGAGATATGGAAGAGGCGATCAGGGGAAGGAAGGAGGGAGGATTCTGTAGGGCGCAAGGAGTTGGAAGATTATCCAGGTGTAATTTATGTATGTACCACTTCCCCTGGACAACTGTAAATTTTTTATATTACAAACATAATCCAGTAATAAAACTATAGGCAAAGTATATGAGCCTAATACTTGTCTCCTAGAACTGAAGAGTCAATCATAGAGCAGACTGATATGGGGACACATGCACACAAATAGCACAAGACCAGTGCATTCCAGTGCCACCAGACCTTACCAGACTCTGGCTACAATAGGGGACAAAATCATATAGGTTATTAATAACTGATTACTTTTTCTGTTTATCACTCAATATATACTTGTGAACATTTACAGAAGAAAGTGGCATGGACGTTCTTATAAGTGGTTTTCCTCGGGGCTTTATGCTGTGCTGGGAGTCTTTTCTCTGTAGGTGGTGAGTCTATGACTTGTGGTCACCTCTGCTCTTTAGACACAGTGAAACTGCTGTAATTAGTGGTGCCTCCCCACATGACTTAGGAGAATTCTTGTGCTGGTTGTAGCCAAGCTCTTTCTTATTAGTCTCTTTCCATCACAAAGGCAAAGGACAAGTGGTATTCTGATCTGTTTTAGTGTGACCGAAAGTGGTTCCTGCTGCTGTCTGTACTGATAGGAATGTGTACCAAGATGTGGACACCTCAGGAATCCTTGGCAGCAGCATCTGGAAACCATAAGAAACATCACTTGACTTTTTTCTTACAACTTTCTCCTGTTCGCTCGAATATGAGACTAGGAATCAGGACTGAAAATAAATTTGAGTACTTGACACACTCTTGAACTCAGAATTTCTCTTCCTTGAACAATTAAGGCATTTGGTGAAGCTTTAGTTTGATCCTATAGCTTAATTTAATTTTGAAGGGATTGAAACACATACCCAGATAATGCTGAACAACAAGCAGTACATGATACATTTGGGGGAAAAGCAAACTCCTCTCTTCAAGGCAAGGCGACAATATGATATTAAGGGTAGTGTCCCTGTCTGCTTATCTTTATACCATGAGCAGAATTGCGCATAGTGCAAGTAACATTAAATATGACTGTCAGATAAATTTTAAATTAGATTGTTTTTTATTTATTTAATTATAGTGTAATTTAGGATAACTGGTTGATCATTTCTAGGTCTTTCATATGGAAGAGAGTTTTAATATTTGCTATATGATATTTGCAAATAGCAATTAAATTAGTATTTTAAATAATTGTTTAGGAAGACTTTTCTGTTTGGTATATTTCTATTTTGCCATGTAATTCTTGAGTTGAATATATACAACTACACAATGTAACAACAGACCAAATTCCATGATAAAAAAATGAAGACGATTTTTTAATTTTAGTTTTCTACATAAAAAATCTATTGATTGCATATTTTTCAATCAATGAGAAGTAGTTCATTGCAATCTACAGTTCTTAGGATATATCATATTATTAATATTTATTTTGCTAAGTTTGTATCTATAATTCCTATATTATATTACAGAGATGATTATCACCAAAAGAAAAAAAAATAACACAGTAGCATGAGCTATGTATGATTAGAAAATGAGTTACAACTACTATGGATTAAAGATATTTAAAAATCTAACTTACATAGAATTTAAATAAGTGAATCTTAGAATGTACTATGTTATTAGTATATAAAATAAGCCTACTTCATAGAGAATTATAAAGATATTCAATGGTATAGTCTTGCAGATGAAATTAATTTTAAACTTTTCATTACATAAAATTAAAACAAGGAATCACTTACTTTTAATTATTTGTCAAAGATACATGAAGATTAGGGTAAGAATTTTAGTCATATTAATAATATTGTATATATTTCAACCTTGTGTGGCTTTATCATTTGTCTCATAAATATTCCATTGTAATGTAGAAAAAAAATGTGTCCAAAGAGATGAAATGGACTCCTCTAGGTCTTACATGTGGGTACAAGCAGAATATGGCCTAGAGAGAGGGCATTTCTTATTAAACTTGACTGGAATGGCATTTTTAAATTTTTTTTTATTTTAGAGAAGGGTCTACAGGGCATTCAGGGTCTCACTACTAGATCAGACTCAGTGATTCACCTGTTTACAGCCTCCCAAGAGCTGGGATTACAAGCATGCGCCACCACCCCCAGTCTCAATTGCTTTCTCAGTGTGCCCTGGGGGTGGGGCCAGCACAGCAGACTAGGGGATCAAATTCCTGGCCTGTGTGCCTGCTTGCAGGAGCTTTAATCTGTTGATCTATTTGGCCAGCCCTTCTTGACAGGAATGGGATTGAGAAAGAAGACTGACTGTAAAAAGTGTTAGTTCAGTGAGCACTTGTGTCTAAGGCAGGGACGCAAGGTCCTCCTACAAATGTCGGTGTGAATCATATGGGTACTTCCAGGAGAGGCTGCTAATGGACTTTACTCAATAAAGATAAATAAGAGGAAAGAGCAATATTTTCTGGGACCAGAAGGAATGGAATAGGTACCAAAGAAGGAAAGATAATATGAGGCTAATCTTGATTGCAGGTGGGGCAGAGGAAGATTTTCAAACCCTGGTAAGATTCAAAAGTACAGAAGTTATCAGTTATTGAATAGTTGAGAGAATTTATAGCTACAAAATAAATATAAATATTGCCACACTTTTGTTGATGTAATATCGTATTAATATTCAGTTGCAGTGGACCCTCAAGTTGTGACCAGCATGACATATGAACCGTTTGGGTTATGACAGCAATTTTAGTTTTGAACAACTAAATTCTTCAGTTATGAACCCGAAGTTCAGTTGCATGTTCTTCTATATGATCTCAGATACAGAGTTAGAGATCGAGAAGGAGCATTACACTATCCTTTCCTGTATGAGGTTAAATGTTACATCCTGGGCCAATGTTCTTATGAGAATACTGAGATTTTCCTACGTAGAGTAGAGACTTTGAAGGCTGTATATAGGACCTGTAGCTTCATCTGACAACTTGGGTTACAACCAGTCCTTGGGAAAGAGTTGAGTTTGTAAGTGAGGGATTCCTTATGGTTAAAATAGAAACATATAATTTAAAAAAACATAAAATATTAAAATTTAACATAATAATATCTCAACAATACAGCAAAAGGAGAACTTCAGAACAAACACATGTAGGAGTTTAATGCATTCAGTGCTCAGCAGTGAGATCAGGCATTCATCGCGATACCGTGAGAGTTGTTTGGGATTCACTTGCTAGAAAAATACATTTTACTTCTTCTTTTAAAATGAAATACTTTGATTATTCTTTAAACCATTTTCCACTGTCTAATGAATGATAATTGCATAAAGAGAAAAATCCTGGTGACATATACAATGAAATGACGAAATAAGTCTAGGAGTACTTGATTACACGAAAACTCTTTTCTTTATCGCTGTCAAGGCAAAACATGTGGAGGCATCTCTCTGTTTTCTGCTGTCATGCTCTTATAGACTATATGAGTTCATCAGACCCAGGCTTGCTCGGACAGGAAATGGGAAATGGAGATGATTCCAAGTTTTTCTTTTCCTCAATGACATTAGGACATTGGAGGAAAGCATACAATTAGGCAATGTGTTCTGTAAGTGACCACTAGGAGTGAATTCCTCAGATAAATATTTATCACTATTTTCTTTTTCTCTTTGAACTTGCTCCACAATTCAAGGTCAAGGGTTTACTTCGGCATTTATAATTACCTTTATATTATTATTCTATGGATTTTTAGGATGAACAAACTTGTAGTATTTCAACCCTCTAATTGTTTAAAAATAAGCCACTTCATCTTAAATTTAGACATTAATGAGCCTCCTACATTCCTGTGGCAAGCCTTCCAACCACACCACTGACAAAGCATTCTCACTTAGAGAAGATCAATAGCTTTGCACATTTCTCTTTTATGCAGTCTAGTTTACAATTCACTTTTAATATCATTTAAAACTACATAAGCAAATACTACATGACATTTTTATTACCATTGTAATATTTCAAATTTAATTTTGAGCAATAAATATAGTCTAGTGAAAACTTATAAGTGGAAAAAAGAAATTAAGTATAGTTTTGATTTATAGGGTAATTCAACTTTTTGGGCAAATGCCTTTTTGTTAACAATACCTGTTCATGTGAAAAAAGGGGAAGAATTTGATTTTCAAATGACCTCTAAAATTTATTTCATAAGTTATTAACAGACATTATACTTTAGGAAGCCTACCAAAAATGTTAATTGTATCTTTGAAACATTTCATATGGATTCAACATTGGTGCATTAATGAATTTTATTTGACTATGACTACTAATTTGCATTCTTTAAAAAACCCTAAATAACTGCAGACTTTAAGGAACCTAAGATATTTATAATAACTCTTCAGACACGTATATTTATTAATACTGATATTTAGAATCTGCCAGGTAAAGAAGGAAAACAAATTCAAAGCCAGGCTTACAGTCTCTCTCACACACACACTGGCTTTTACTCTCTAAACCATCTCTTAACATTTGTGTGCTGTGGGTAAGACAGCTTATCTTCTCCACGCTCTCACTTCCCTATCTAGAAAGATGAGTGAAACTCTTTTTATAGTGAAGTTATCATAAGAATTACATTTGTAATGCAAACATGCACTGATGAAAAATAAAAACTGAAGGAAGAATAACTATACAAAAAGCATAGTAGAGTGATTAGAATACAAGTACATAGTAAATATTGCTTCCCAACATGGCACTCATTCCTAGTCCCAGAGTAGATTTGGTGGAAGTGGTACAAGCGTTATCCAGTGATATCCAAGGACGAAAACGTGGTTTAAAATCACAAGAACTACCCAGATCTCACACCAGAGGGCACTCTGTCTTCATCGTGGGAATGTGCAATTCCTGCCCCCAAACGTTATATCGAATAGTTATTCCTACTAATGTTGCCTTTCTGTGTTCCTGATTTTTCTTTTCTTTTCTTTCTTTTCTTTTTCTTTTTCTTTTCTTTTTTTTTTTTT